>JAXCGZ010018887.1:57500-67500 GCA_037179515.1 Halocaridina rubra
TAATGATTCGTAACTAGTCTGTTAAATGTATACTTTTGTTTAGATCTACAACGATGCTTTAATTGCTAAATTGAATAGTATCTCATGTTAAATATTTACCCCTTCATGTAACAAAAGCATTTTATTCATATTATTTATTATTTCTGGGTTAAAAAGTAATATCCTGCTTATTTACTAGTGGTGAGTTTCACTTTCATCCACTCCAGGCAGGCAACTGAGCCGAAATCTTTCCTTGCTAAACCTTTATCCCTCCAGAAATCCCATAATGAAATAAGAAAGAAAAAAAATCCTTCACTATTTTTTTTTCTGGATCTGGATCTTAAATGGCGTATATAGTCAGTCCATGAGCCTGGTCACAAAATTTCATCCATCGGTACCATATTTGGGCAGGAAATCTCACAGTGATTAACTGGAAGACAAATCTCTATGCTCTTCAAAATGCTTGATAGCATTCTATCTCTAGTTTTCCTTGGGATATCAGCCATTTCTTTGGTATCACTTGTGATTTTTCATCGCGTGACTTAGGGAGATTTTTTCTTTCCTGTGTCACAATACATTACCTTTAGTAGGGCATGTTATATATCAAAATGAAGCTCAAGAAAGGATGTTTTGAAATAACATAGCATGTTTGAATATCTGATAATCTGTGCTAGTTATAAGCATGTTATACTTTCAGAGTTTCGATTTGTTTTATAGAACTTAAGGTCTTTCATTAAAGTAAGGTGATCGTTCCTGATATTGATGGGCTGACTAATAATTCACATTTTGTAGCTTATGAGCTTTCTTTTATACCAATATGAGATCTGTAGCTATTATAATCAGAGAGTTATTTGATGTTATCCTCTATCATTTCGTTCCTTTATATATATATATATATATATATATATATATTATATATATATATATATATATATATATATATATATATATATATATATATATATATATATATAGACTACATGCATCGGTTATGAATAATCAGTTCTTATTTTCCACTTTCAAGTTTCTGGTAAGGAAGATGTATGTGGCATGTAGTTTCTATGGATGGCAGAAAGCCTGCTATGAAAGATGGAATCCTCATAGGAAAAATACATCATACACTTTGAAACATACGATAAAGAAGCAGGAACCCTAGCTACACCCCAGGAGTACGACTCATGGTTGACTCTTCTTGATGCTGCCAGAGTGAGGAATCATACACCCATTCTTCAGATTGCAGGAGGTCTACGCGAGCATGAGGTACCCAACATAAGTTACCATAAACAAAGTTGGAGCCCTTTTACGATGAAAAGTGATTTGGAGATCCTTAAACGAAATTCAGCTGATTAGTGCTGGGAGAAGTGGAGCCACAAAGCGACAGTACAGAATGCCCTCCACATCCAGAGTGTTTCAGCCTGAATGTATATTCTGTGGAAAGGGTAAATTCTTAAAAGGAACATCAACTCGTTAAAACCTTATCAAGGCCAGACAGCTGAGAGTTGATGAGAGATTTCGACAATGTGCTGTGGAGAAACAAGATGATAAGATCCTAGTAATCACAGAAGCTCAGAATCATAACTCTTGTTACAGAAATTATACTAGGAAATCTCTAAAATATCAAGAAATAAGATCGGCAAGCAAGGCTGAAAATAAATCTGAAGCATCTTAAGATGAAGTTCAGTCTGACACTTATGCTGACGTTTTCTCCTTCATAAGAAATTAAATGCTTCCTGATAAGCTGATTGCACCTTTTCATCTAGAATGGAGAATTTGATGAATCCTAGAGGCTTTACAATGACAGAGTCTGTTAAGAAGCACATCAGATGGAGACTAGAATTGGAATTTGGTGACATTCTTCACATATATAAGGATGAAGCTGGAAAACTGCTAGCAGTTCCAAGCAATGTTACAATGCAAGATGTGGTCCTAGAAAATATAAAACTTAAAAATAAACTGAAAATGCAGAGGAAAAAACAAATGACATAAACTACATAATTCACCAGGTATCATGTTAAATTTGCTCACCAATACATGAAAACTATGCAACATATCCATGGCCTATCATTCCATGAATCTACCATGTCTCCTCCAACAGTTCTTGACTGGTGTTTCTGCTACTGCTTTCCAAAATGCATTGACTTTGTGGCCTTCTTTGTATATCTGTCCTCTTGCAATGAGTCCTCGCTATCTTCTCACCCACATACTGAAGTTTTCCATATTGGAGACATCATTTTGCATCACAGTGAGTGGATTAATTCTTCTCATTCTGATGTGAGTGGAAGTGAGGCCCTTGCTTTCTCTGTTACTCACGATCTGGAGCAGATTATCAAACATCCTACTTGTGTTCCTGATTGGCACGAACATACAGCCAAAAGTCTTGACCTATTTTTTACTTCTAACCTTCAAAGTACTCATATTTTGCACTTTCCACTCTCAGTAAATCTGACCACTCTGTGATCTCAAACTCTTCCATTTTCGCTCCCTCCCCAACAATTCCTCCTACTTAGCGCCGCCTTTGGCACTTTGAGTATACCCAACATGAAAATTTGCGTAATGTTCCAATTTGACTTCCCATGGGATGACTACTGCTTTCGGTTCCGCAACCCTGATCTCGTAGCTCTAAAAGTTGCCTAGATCATAACCTTGCGTTTGGAGGCATTCATCCCCTCTTCAATAAAAACATTTTTCCCCCTACTCCTTGGATTGACCGTGCCTGCTCCATGGCTATTCATGGAGGAATCAGGCTCACCAACTGTACCAAGCCTCTCCTTCTGATTTAACTTGCTCAGCTTTTATTTCATCTAAGAATCACTGTACTGTTCAGATTTCTAAGGCTTCATTTATAAGAAGGAGAGTTGATGACCTACCACTGATAAATGTTTCTGGTCCTGAGCCGAAAATCTCTCCAAAAACTTCTGTAACTCAAGCTTTCCCTCTCTCATTCGTTCTGATGGCTCAATAGCTTGCTATCCCACTGACAGAGCCAGTCTCTTTGGCCCTCATATTTCTACCAACTCTTCCCTAAACGATTCTAGCACACCTGTCCCTCGTTCTTTACCCCTCTCTAACCTTTTCCTTTCTTCACGCAAAGTTCATAAGTTTCTTTGCTCGCTAAAGACGAACAAAACACCTGGTCCCGATGGTATCCCTACAAGGCTCCTTAAGGAGTTTGCAGATGAACTGGCTCCTGTGCTTTGCCATCTTTTTTTGCCTCATTCTGTCAACGAGTATTTATCCTTCTTCTTGGAAGCATACTTTAGTGCAACCTGTTCCTAAGTAGGATGACCGCTCTATTCCTTCAAATTACCGATCTATTGCCCTAACCTCATCTATCGCAAAACTTTTCGAAATTTTGCTCAATTCTCCCTTTTTGAAACATCTTGAATCTAACTCCCTTCTCTCTGATCACCAGTATGGCTTACGCAAGGTAAAATCTACCGGTGACCTCCTGTCCTATCTTACTCATGCATTGTCATCTTCTCTAAAGAACTATGGGGAATCCTTCGTCATTGCCCTTGCTATCTCGAAGGCTTTTGACAGAGTCTGGCACGAGGTTCTTTTGACCAAACTCCCTGCTTATGGCTTTACCCCTTGTCTCTGCTCTCTTTTTTTTTTATGAGTGTGACACCGGAACAAGAATAAACTGCCCTCATCGATAAAGGCCCGGGTATGAAGAACGCCAAGATGAAGGAAAAGAAAAAGGTTAAGGACAAGGCAGAGATGAGGTGATGATACACAAAGGAAAACGACAGACAGAAAAAACAGTCAAAGTACAAAGGACCCAGAGATATGGAGGATTAGGACCTGAGATGACGATAGATCTGCTTTTTGAAGGAAGATAGGTCTAGAAAATTAGGAAAGACAGAAGGAGGAAGAGAGTTCCAGAGTCTGGAAGTAGATGGGAAGAAGCATTTGCTGCTCCGACCAATCCACGAGCTACAAATCTCCACACAGTACCTGTGTGATGAGGCTGTTTGGCGAGTCTTACGTTGCCTCGGTAGAGGGGGAGGGATATATTCGCCAACTCATCAGAGCAGCAATGGTAGTGGTAGCGATAGAAAAGAGAAAGGGATGGTACCTTATGGCAAAGAGAGAGAGAATCCAGATTAGAAATAAGAGAAGGATCATTAATGAGTCCGACTGCCTTAGATTCAACCCTATCAAGGAGATAAGTATATGAAGAAGCACCCTAGATGTGTGAGCAGTATTCAAATCAGGGTCGGATAAGACCTTTATAGATTTTAAGTAACTGCAAAGAGGAAAAGTAATGACAAAAAAGAAACAGAATCCCATTTTTTTGGACGTAGATATAGAAATTTGGATTATGTGATTCCTCCAAAACAAATCAGAGGCTATATAGATTCTTTATATGTTGATAGAATTAAGAGGGTAAATATCGTTAGATGGAATTAAGAGGGTAAATATCGTTGGTTTTGAAGACAATATTGTTATCAGGAGGAGAAGAAGATAAAGAGATAACCAGAAACTGTGTCTTGGAGGCATTAAATTTAACTAAATTTTGAGTGCCCCACTCACATACCCTCTACAAATAAGATCTGAGAGTAGAAGGAAAAGTGATACGAGACTGATTATGAGTAGCATATGAAGGTTGTGAAGAAAAGGCAGAGGAAAAGTGAAGGGTAGAACCGTCAGCAAAGGCAAAATGAAGAGAGAATGATGGGGATTGTAGATCATCGATGAAGAGAAGGAACAGAGTAGGTGAAAGAACAAATCCTTGTGGAACACTACTGGTAACTGAGAAAGGGCTAGATGTCGCACCATCAACAACTACAGATATAAAACGGTCAGAAAGAAAACTGGAAATCAGAGAACAGAGAGAAGGGGTTAAACTATAGGCAGGGAGTTTGGCCAACAGAGCCTTGTGCCACACTCAGTCAAAAGCCTGAGAGATATCAAGGGCGACGACAATGGATTCCCCACAGTTCCACAGAGAAGATGACCATACATGAGTAAGATAGGCCAGGAGGTCACCAGTGGATCTTGCCTTGTGGAAGCCATACTGGTGATCGGAGATAAGTGAGTTAGATTCAAGGCATTTCAAGATGTGGTCATTGAGTAAAGTTTCGAAAACTTTAGCAATATAAGAGGTTAGGGCAATAGGTTGGCAGTTTGAAGGAATAGAGCGGTAACCCTTCTTAGGAACAGGTTGAACTAGGGCATGCTTCTAGTTTTCTTTCTGACCATTTTATATCTATGGTTGTTGACGGTGCAACATCTGGCCCATTCCCTATTACCATTGGTGTTCCACAGGGCTCAGTTCTTTCATCAACAGTCTTCTCTTCATCAACAGTCTTCTTCAGTCCCCTTCTTCATGCCTTTGCCGATGATTGTACCCTTCATTTTTCCTCTGCCTTTTATTCACAACCTTTATCTGCTACTCATAATTAGTCTTGTATCACTCTTTCTTCCACTCTCAACTCCAATTTGCAGAAGGTATCTGAGTGGGGTACCCAAAATTTAGTAAATATATTGCCTTCAAGACGCAGTGTCTGCCTCACTCTTTATCTCCTTCTCCTCCTGATAGCCCTATTGATTTCGAACCTAATGAAATTTATCCTCTTAATTCTGTTAATATATTAGGAATTGATTTTGTTCTAACTTGTCTTTGAGGAATCAAATAATCCATACTTTTAAATCTGCATCCATAAAATTTGGGGTTTTGTTTCGTTTTTTTCATTACTTTATAGTTACTTAAAATGCATAAATGTCTTATCCATCCCTGCTTTGAATACTGCTGGCACGTCTGGGATGATTCTTCATATACTTATCTCCTTGATAGAGTTGAATCCATGGCAGTAAGACTCAATAATGACCCTTCTCTTACATTTAATCTGGATTCTCTTTCTCTTCTCCGTAATGTATCATCCCTATCAATTTTCTATCTCTACTTCTTCCATTGTTGCTCTGATGAGTTGGCAAGCTCCACTGCCAAGGCAACATAACACTCGCCAAACGGCCTCGTCTCACAAGTACTGTGTGGAGATTTGTAGCTCGCGGGTTGGTTGGTGCAGTAGCTGCTTCTTCCCATCTACCTCCAGACTCTTGAACTCTCTTCCCTCTTCTGTCTTTCCTAATTCTTATAACTAATCTTCCTTCAAAAAGCAGATCTATCGTCATCTCAGGGCCTAATCCTGTCCTCAGTAGTTCAACTATTCTTGCAATCTGCCCTTTTCCTATTGTATATTATTACCTTATCTCTGCCTTGTTCTTTATCTTTTACATTTTCTTCGTCTTAATGTTTTTCTTTGTGCCCAAGCCTTTATTGATGAGGGCAATTTTCTTGCCTGTCAAGATGTTACACTCATAAAAAAAATGCTCGTAACTCCCCGTCCCCTGGTTGGTTCCATTTTTGTACTTAATGATACTTATCATATTTGTTCTTAAAACTATGGATTGAGTTAGCATTAACTACATCCTTGCTTCGCGAATTCCAATCATCAACTACCCTTATACTAAAAAGTTCTCCCTTACATCCTGCAAAGAAGTTTCTTATGAAGTTTCAAACTATTACCTCTAGTTCTAGTGCCAACCATATAAAAATATCGATCCTTATCCACTTTGTCATAACTATGAAGGAATTTAAAAACCGTCACCATATCCCCCTCATTCTTCTAGGTTTTAGTGATGGCAAGTCTAATTCTCTCAGCCTTTCATCATAACTGAGACTGTGTAGGTCTGTCACCACTTTCGTGGCAAATCTTTGACATATTTCCAGCTTAACTATTTGCTTTTTCAAGTGTAGATTCCAAAAGAGGGCTGCATATTCAAGCTTTAGCCTCACATAGGCTACATAAATATTTTTGAACATCTTGTCCACTTACCTGAAGGCTACCCTTACATTTGCTAAGTAAGCATATGCTGTCCTTAATATGCAAATCTAAATGCATTTCCGGGGACAAAGCCGCCAGTATGTTTACATCTAGATCTCTCTCATTTTCTCTCTCTTGAAGTTCTACTCCTGCCAATGAGTAGTCAATTAGGCCTTCTTGCACTTGTAACCATTCTCATTGCCGTACATTTAGAAGTATTGAATTTCATTAGGCACTTTTCTGGCCCCTCATGCAGACTATTTAGATCTCCCTGAAGTTCTCTACCATTATCCTAGTTTCTTACTTTCTTCACAATCTTTGCATCATCTGCAATCATATTCATGAATGAATTTACAGACTCTGGTAGGCCAGTTACATTGACAAGGAACAAAAATGGCCCTAAAACTGAACTCTGTGGAACTCCACTACTAACTTTTCTCAATTCAGACAATGAGTTTCTTACTCTAACTCTCTGTTTCCTTTCTCCTAACTAAGTTTTTAGACATTCCAAGACATTTCCACCTATTCTATCCATTGCTAGCAACTTCTTAATAAGTCTCTCTTGTGAGACCGTGTCAAATGCTTTCTGGAAGTCTAGGAATACGCAATCCGCCCATTACTCTCTTTCCTTTAAGATTTGGCCTACCTCATCATAAAAGTCTAATAAGTTTACTGTTGATCTACCTTCTCTGAAGCCATGTTGTCTCACTGAGAAAAAGATGAAGGATTCCAAGTGAAGATAGATGTATTTTCTTAGTAGTTTCTCCATAACTTTGCAAACTATGCTGGTGAAAGAAACTGGTCTATAGTTTAGAGCTGTATCTTTCTTTCTCTTTTTGAAAATAGGTACCACCTTCATTTGATTCCAGCATCTTGGAATCTCCTCGGATTCCAGTGACTTTTCAAATATGATACATAGTGCCGCTGATATTGATTTAGTGCATTTCTTAAGTACATAAGGGGATATATCATCAGGACCTGTAGCTTTATGGGCATTTAACTCCATCAGCACTTTGCATACCTCTGTGGCTGAAAAGATAGTGTTTTCTAATACCGTCCCATGATCTCCAACCTCTACAATTTGAGCGGATGGGGTATTTTCTTCTGTAAATACTGACTGAAACTCCTTGTTCAATTCTTCGCAGATCTCTTCATCCATGTCAATGATGTTTCCATCTGCTCTCATTAGCTTTAAAACTTGTTCTTTTACCTTCAGTTTTCCTCTGATAAAGCTGTGGAAAAGCTTGGGATTTTCTTTAGCCTTCCTGGTGATATTCCTTTCATAGTCTCTCTCCGGCTCTCCTCTATTACTTTAAAAAAAAACACTTTATTTCCATTTCAATACAATGGGTATTCGTCAGCCAGGGCAAGCCCCAACCCCCCACTGTGGTGTCCAACCACAGCAGTTCCTGCCAGTAAACAGCTTAAACTCTCGGTCTTGGACGGGAACCGATCTTTCGACCTCGTGAATGCGAAGCCAGCGCATTACCACTGTACTAGCCAGCTTGCTCTCTTATAAGTTTGCTAGCATTTTTGTCTACTTTGGTGAAAGGTATGCAACAATCTACTATCTTCCCATATTCCTCACAAAAGATGTCGTACATTTCTTGTACAGATTCGTTCTTAAATAAGGTTCTCCAGTCAATAACTCTAAATGGCTCATTCATTTTGATGTAATCTATTTTTGAGGCAGAACATCATCGATGACATACTCCAGCAACAATACACAGTGGTCACTTTTTCCAATTGGTGGTTCATAGTCAATTTTTTCAATATCCAACACATTATCTGCGACTGCTAGATCAAGCTGCGATGGCTCATCCCCACCCCTGGCCTCGTTGTCTCCATTACATGTTGGTGTAGGAACTTCCCTAGTACGCAATCTTGGAATCTTGCCCCGAATGAGTCCACCCCACTGTGTGAGTCAAGATTTATCCACTCTATCTCTCTATGATTAAAATCATCCTTAATCAAAATCCTACATTTTCTCTCCCATGCAATGTTAACAACTGAGTTTATGACTTCAATAGTACCTATATGATTTTACTCATAAACTTCTATGCTGTGTTGGTTCCTTGTTGGGTTCTATACAACAGTTATTATAATATTTATAATGTTCTCTGACCCAGTATTTTTACCAGCAACAAGAAATTCATTGAACTCACTCTCTATACCAAAGTTTATTTCTTCAACCAGAAATATTTCATTTATGAGCAGTGCTATCCCTCCACCAGTCCTCTCATATCTTTCAATCCTGAATATTCTGAAACCTTTAAAAAAAATTGTGACACTGTTTATGTCCTCACTTAACTTAGTCTCTGTTCCACTACTATATCTGCCTTACTTTTGTGAATTCTGTCCTTTAATTTTACTGCCTAACCAGCTACCCCATCAGCATTTGTGTGCAGCAATCTTAATGGGGCCCCATCCTCTGATCTTCTATCATTATCTTATTTATCCCCCTTTGTCTGGAAGAACTCTGAAACAAAAAGTTTTGTTCTATCCTTCATTTCTTCCCTCATTTAATCTGCTTGTCTCTTGCAACAAGTTTTTGATCCTTTTAATTAACACTGTTTTGAATTTTTGAAGGTGTTTCATGTGTTTTCCTCTTCAGTACTTCTGTACATGTGTCCCCTCTCTCAAAGGTTACTTTGATTGGTTTTTCCTTTCCATCCCTAGAATATTTACCAAGTCGGCGAATGCTTATAATATCCTCCAGACCACATACTACTCCAAGCTTCCTTATCAGGTCTAAAACCCTAGTGTCATTTTGTTCAAGTCTCCCCTGCCATGTAGACTGCTGGGATTCACTTATGCCTGATATTACCACTGACTTCTCTTTATCAAGTGCCTGCTTAATCATTGGATTAGCTCTTTCCATCACAACATCTTTAATTTTTCTATTGCTCTTTCTTTACACTCAACCTTTCGTATGTTTTCCACTGCCACCACCCTCACAACCTCTTTTACTGCCACATACCCCTTTACTGCATCTGCAAGGGAAATTTTCATGGTATCATATTCCATGTTCAGCTCCTGAAACTCTATTCTAAATTGTTCGATGTCTCCCTCTATCCCTTTATCTAGACATTCCAAGCTGCAATCTCGTCTTTCTCAGAAGAGAGCAGTGAACTAACATTTAAGTCATGCAGGTTGCCATTTAGCTGTTTGCTGTAATCTTCTTGTTTAGA
>JAXCGZ010018887.1:72500-112500 GCA_037179515.1 Halocaridina rubra
TCCCACAACCTTTTGTTGATAGGAAAGAGCGTGTTGTAGCTTGACTCCTTTGGTAAGCTCCGTTAAGTCAGCAATTAGTTGCATGGCGTCAGTCATGGACTTATATCTTCATGAACAGAGGCGTCTATAAGAGTGCAAATGCCTATACTTCTGCAGTTCTCAGTACCTTGAATAGATCCTGAATGGCTGTGGAATTGCCAATGAATGTAGCAGCGATCTTCATTCCCCTGGGAGGGATATCACACACAGCTGTTTTGACGTTGTTAGGGATCCATTCAACAAAATAAGCCGAATTTTTCTTCTGGACACTCCACATCTGTTCGTCGACTTCTTTCATGGACATACGACCTCGAAATACCGTAGCTACTGTGAGATACCTCCCATGTCTGGGATCACAAGCGGCCATCATATTCTTGGAATCAAACAGCTGTTGAGTGATCTCGGCCAGTTGATAGGATTTGTATGCCTGCATCCTGTAGGATTTTGATAGAGGGTTATAGATTTTTATATAAAAAAGTAATTTTTTATGATGACAAGATGATAACATGCTCAAACACAATATTATTGTGTGACTTAGTACATATCAATGTCTCATTATTTTGAGAAATTTATTATTACATTTTTATTGCTGTGATTTTGATATTGATCGTTTAGAAACAGGAGCTGTCTAGCTATTTTTTGCCTTACTCCTTTTTAGATTCTCTTTTGGCCTCTTTTCCCTTCTTTTCTTTCATTTACATTAACTCCCGACTATGACTGCAAATTTTATTTATTTATTATTATTATTATTATTATTATTATTATTATTATTATTATTATTATTTTTTTTTTTTTTTTTTTTTTTTTTTTATACTAACCCACGAGCTGTTAGAGGGGCGAAACCAGGTATGAAGAAATGGAGACGAGGAAAAGGCACCATATTTGTGGCGAGTTTTCTCAAATCGGCATTCAGTTGACCAGGGAACCTGAGACAGGTGGTCAGACCAGACATGGTGAGAGAGACCAGATGATTGAGGTCACCATAGGTCGGAGTTGCAATTTTGAGTGTTCTGAAACATATATCGTAAAGAGCTTCGTTGTCAATGCAATAAGTTTCGTCTGTGTTTTCCACAAGTTGATGGACTGAGAGAGTCGCGTTGTAAGGCTCTACCACGGTGTCTGATACCTGAAAAGGAAGGAAAAAAAATGAAGTGGAACGTGTTATTGTCTAGTTATCTTAAAGCTATGACTTGAACACGTCACTAATGGACAAAATATAGATTATATTTTGATGTTTCTTAGGTTTTAAATCTTAATTAAGTGGTTTTTCTTTTTCTTAGTTTCTGATTCATTTTATGTATGTAATGATATTTATATAATGATAACGAAATAATAATAATAATAATAATAATAATAATAATAATAATAATAATAATAATAATAATAATAATAATAATAATAATAATAATAATAATAATAATAAAAATTATAATAATAATAATAATAATGTTATTCCTTCTCTCTACTGATAATTTGGGCTATAGCACCCAAAATTTTTCATTCTAAAAACAAAATTATAAACAATTATAGCAACATCAACATTGACAGTTTCATGGCCACAATAACTTGGTTCTAAATATGATCTTCCAATCTGGAAGCTATCTAGTTACGGCCAAAAAATGTATAAAGATGTTAGCTGGTTTCATGTCTTCATCACCTTTGCATGGACAGGGCATCTTACACTTTTAATATCACGAGAATACTAGCTGATTGTTTAAAAATTCTAGAAAAAAAAACTATTTTTAATAGCAAGTTGAATATCCAAGATGATGTGCGGGTAAGATCGGAGATTCAATTTGATGCAGAAGGTATCAGATTAGAAGTAGCCAATGGGGTCAGCATTAAAGCTGCATCTTTCTTAATCATTAAACGATCGTCTGGATACTTTTGAGGCACAGCATAACAATAGTTTTATAACATCTTGAAATTGCGAAAATACTTATGGAGTAAAGAATTAGTATATACCTTAAAACAAAAGTGAATAATCATCTACATGCGACATAAAAGTATTTATACGGTAATGTTGAAATTCTGCTAACCATTGTGAGTGTGTGTGTGTGTGTGTATTTGTGTGGGTATATATATATATATATATATATATATATATATATATATATATATATATATATATATATATATATATATATATATATATATATATATATATATATATATATATATATATATATATATATATATTTATATATATATATATATATATATATATATATATATATATATATATATATATATATATATATATATATATATATATATATATATATATATATATATATATATATGGTAGGAAAAGCCCAATAAATAAAACAACGACTATATATATATATATATATATATATATATATATATATATATATATATATAAAGTACTTATTAATTTCGTGACCTAAACTGGCCACCTTCTCAAAGTACAATGGCAAGAGATACAATTAGCAAAACAGAAGAATATTTGTTCTTCTGTTTTTCTAATTGTATCTCTTGTCATTGTACTTTGAGAATGTGACCAGTTTAGGTCACGAAATTAATAAGTACTTTATATATATATATATATATTTTCATTGTTTTATTTATGGGCTTGTCCTACCATTTTAGACTTTATCTTAACAGTTCAGTGTTATTAATATATATATATATATATATATATATATATATATATATATATATATATATATATATATATATATATATATATATATATATATATATATATATATATATATATATATGTGTGTGTGTGTGTGTGTGTGTGTGTGTGTGAGATTACCTAATTGTGTTTACGGGAAAGAGCCCAAAGCTCGTATCTTCCCGTCTCCTCATCGGTTCCATTTTAGACTTAGTCATACTTATCATACCTGTCCTTAAAACTATGGATTGAGATACCATTAACTACCTCCTCGCTTAGCCAGTTCCAATTATCAACTACTCTTACACTGAAAAAGCATTTCCTTACATCCTGCAAAGAAGTTTTCTTACCAAGCTTCAAACTATGACCTCTAGTTCTAGAGCCAGCCATATCAAAATATCGATCCCTCTCCACTCTATCATAACCATGAAGGAATTTAAAGACTGCCACCATATCCCCCCTCAATCTTCTAGCTTCGAGTGATGGTAAGTCTAATTCCCTCAGCCTCTCATCATAACTGAGATTGCGTATTTCTGGCACCAGTTTCGTGGCATGTCTTTGAACTTTTTCAAGCTTAGCTTTGTGGTTTTTCAAGTGTGGATTCCAAAAGGGGGCAGCATATTCGAGTTTTGGCCTCACATAGGCTACATAAATATTTCTGAACATTTCCTTGTCCATGTGCCTGAAGGCTACCCTTACTTTTCATAAGAACGCATATGCTGCCCTTACTATGCCATTTATATGTATTTCTGGAGACAAATCTGCCAGTATGTTTACTCCTAGATTTCTCTCATTTTCTGTCTCTTGAAGTTGTACTCCAGCCACCGAGTAGTCAAGCTTGGGCCTTCTTGCACTTGTACCCATTCTCATTACCTTACATTTTGAAGTATTGAATTTCATTAGCCACTTTTCTGGCCACTCATGCAGACTATTTAGATCCTCCTGAAGTTCTCTAAAATTGTTCTCGTTTTTTACTTTCTTCACAATCTTTGCATCATCTGCAAACATATTCATGAATGAATTTACAGACGCTGGTAGGTCATTTACATATACAAAGAACAAAAGTGGTCCTAAAACTGAACCCTGTGGAACTCCACTACTAACTCTTCTCCATTCAGACACTGAGTGTCTTACTCTAACCCTCTGTTCCCTTCCTTCTAAGTAAGTTTTTATCCATTCCAAGACATTTCCACCTATTCTAGCCATTGATTGCAGCTTCCTAATAAGTCTCCCATGTGGAACAGTGTCAAATGCTTTCTGGAAGTCTAGGAATATGCAATCTGCCCAGACCTCTCTTTCCTGTAAGATTCGGCTTACCTCATCATAAAATTCTAATAAGTTTGTTACTGCTGATCTACCTTCTCTGAAGCCATGTTGCCTCACTGACAAAATGTTGAAGGATTCCAAGTGAAGAGAGATATGTTTCCTTAGTAGTTTCTCCATAACTTTGCAAACTATGCTGGTCAAGGAAACTGGTCTATAGTTCAGAGCCGTCTCCCTCCTTCATTTTTTGAAGATAGGTATCACATTTGCTTGTTTCCAGCATCTTGGAATCTCCCCTGACTCCAGTGACTTTTTAAATATGATACTTAGTGCCACTGATATTGAGTTTGCGCATTTTTTAAACACATGAGGGGATATGTCATCAGGACCTGTAGCTTTATGAACATCTAAATCCATCAGCGCTTTGCATACCTCTGTGGCTGTAAGGTTGATGTTCTCTAATACCGGCCGTTGAGCTTCTATCTCTGCAATCTGAGGGGGTGGGGTATTTTCTACTGTAAATACTGACTGAAACTCCTTGTTCAACTCTTTGCAGATCTCTTCATCCGTCTCAGTGATGCTTCCATCCACTCTCTTTAGCCTTAAAACCTGTTCTTTTACCTTCAGTTTTCCTCTGATAAAGCTGTGGAAAAGCTTGGGATTTTCTTTAGCCTTCCTGGTGATGCCCCTCTCATAGTCTCTCTCTGCCTCTCTCCTTTTACTTAGGTAGTCATTTCTTGCTCTTTTATAGGTTTGCCAGGCATTTATGTTTTTTCTCCTCCTATACCTTTTCCAGCATTTGTCTCTCCACTCCTTAGCTCTTTTACACTCATTATCAAACCATTTCTCTCTGGCATGAATTACAGCTACTTTGGTGACAGGTATGCAGCAATCTACTATCTTCCCATATTTCTCGTGTGATTACCTAATTGTGATTACCTAATTGTGTTTACGGGAAAGAGCCCAAAGCTCGTATCTTCCCGTCTCCTCATCGGTTCCATTTTAGACTTAGTCATACTTATCATACCTGTCCTTAAAACTATGGATTGAGATACTATTAACTACCTCCTCGCTTAGCCAATTCCAATTATCAACTACTCTTACACTGAAAAAGTATTTCCTTACATCCTGCGAAGAAGTTTTCTTACGAAGCTTCAAACTATGACCTCTAGTTCTAGAGCCAGCCATATCAAAATATCGATCCCTATCCACTCTATCATAACCATGAAGGAATTTAAAGACTGTCACCATATCCCCCCTCACTCTTCTAGCTTCGAGTGATGGTAAGTCTAATTCCCTCAGCCTCTCATCATAACTGAGATTGCGTATTTCTGTGTGTGGGTGTGTGTATACATATATACATATATATGCATGCACACATACAGACAGGTATATACATATATATATATATATATATATATATATATATATATATATATATATATATATATATATATATATATATATATATATATATATATATATATAATTTTGTTTGGTAAGCTAACTGCACTGTTTATTTATATCAGTGGAGATATGAAATCAGAGCACTCTTTTATGACAGCTATGATTGTTTTTTCAGTATGTATAGTATGAGACTTTGGGAAAAATGACGGTCTGTTTTGCAGTCCTATATACTTTCTGTCATTGCACGTGGCCACTTGTTTATGAAACACATTTTATCCATGGTCAAATTTCGGACCTAGGACACACTCAGAGTGCCAAGGCGCTACCCAGTACGTCATATGGTCTTTTCATCCCATCGTATCTATGACTTTCGTTTTCAACGCTATTACCTCAGACTGTGTTTGCTTGATAGACTACTATCTTAGACTACTATTTTGCTTTTGCAATGATTTATTCTTGGTTCCTAACATTTCAAAACTATGTAACTGATTTATCCCATTAGTTTTTATCTGTTTTCATTTACTGTTACTATCTCTTTTGTCATTATGGCTACGCATACGTTCTCAACCAATCTAATTGTTTCTTTTCTTCCCAATATGAAGTTCATTACCATTTTCTGTTACTATCATACCCATGACCATACTTTTATTTTACAAATTTTGCAATTTCTTTCTATCTCCTACTAATGAAAGTCAAGAGTCTTTCTCTCTATAATCTCAAAAGCATTCTAAGCATACACTCTACTCTTCTATCAGCAGCATGGCTTGGTACATGCTTATTCTTTTTAATTGCTTTTTTTTCTCTTTCCCTTTTCCACCCGATTTAATCCAGTCTTACCTTAGGGCTAGGCATAACTGAATGAGTATTCATGATCCTATCAGGATATTCCTCTCTGATTTTGGAGATAAGAAGAGTTCCCATGCCTGACCCTGTGCCTCCTCCTAATGAATGAGTCAATTGAAATCCTTGAAGACAATCGCAGTCTCCGCCTCCTTCCTCACAATATCTATCACCTCGTCAACCAGCTCTGCTCCTTCCGTGTAATGTCCCTTGGCCCAGTTGTTTCCTGCTCCACTTTGACCTTCAAAAATGAATATTAGGATTAGTTTGGAATCGTTTTGGTTGGCAGACTAGAGAATTAGTCAAAATTTGTACAAAATGAAGTATGTTAATTTTCAAGTTCTTTCCATTACTAGTCGTATGAGATCTAGTATTTTCTAGCATAAGTGACTCAGGTACTTAACACTTGAATAGCAGATTAATTTTCGATTAAAAAAATGATCGCTGTAGGAAGGGCATGAGAGAGCTTTTCTATGTAGCTAATAAGTGAGTTCCTGTAAATGCTTTTTATTTCTTTTATATTATTAAGTTGTTAAGATTTGTTATTTTAATGGTACTCCTTGTCCTCCCAGCTCTTGCATAATCATTATTTTTAAGCACTTTGGCATAAATAGCGAGACTGATCTTGTCGAGTCTCATATGTGCAAGTACGAATTTCCATGGCTTAATGGGTCGTTAAAGAATGCTTTGCCAGACCCGAGGAACTGAGCTCGATCCCGCCTCGTTCTGTGACGAAAGAGTTATATAATTCAATTAGTCATATTGAGGTTGTGGTAAGGACAGTAGTAACATCTGCAATCTTCCAGTTCCTATTAATTTAGCAGGCAAAATGAGTACACAACTGACAATGGCAAGTATTTTATGGAAACAACTGCACCATGAGCTCAAACGTAAGTAAATACGTGCATAGGGCTGTCCTGAAGCTCTGCAGCTATTTTTTTTTTCCAGCAGACTTGACTACATATCCTTTACCGATCAGGACAAAAGTACTGAGGCAACAGAGTTTCATTACACACTGCCCACCCTCACCTCTCCCGTCTCTCCGTTTTGCGGCAAGAAATTCTTTTATTTGCCTCCTACCAGGTTGAAAGTTTTTCCTCTCTTTATATGTTTAATCCAGTGTGACATATTTACCAAAAATAAAATTGTCAGGTTTAAAGAGCTCTCCAAAGGGTCCAGATCGAACGGCGTCCATCGTGCCTGGTTCCAAATCAACTAAAATTGCCCTTGGCACGTACTTCCCTCCTGAAAAAGAAAGAAAGAAAAACAAAACAGAACATAAATACAGCAGATCAAGGATATTATAGCATGTGCAGAATACACTACTTAATCATGCTTGTAAGAAATAGCGTATTCATTTATTTCTGTTTTTCCCCTTTTTCTGTGTTTTCTTAAAACAAAGAGCCAAGCTTTTTGCTGTAACTCACTCAGCCCACCCCCTTGTAAGGGGACTTATGGTTTATATATATATATATATATATATATATATATATATATATATATATATATATATATGTGTGTGTGTGTGTGTGTGTGTGTGTGTGTGTGTGTGTGTGTGTGTGTGTGTGTGATTACCTAATTGTGTTTACGGGAAAGAGCCCAAAGCTCGTATCTTCCCGTCTCCTCATCGGTTCCATTTTATACTTAGTGATACTTATCATACCTGTCCTTAAAACTATGGATTGAGATACCATTAACTACCTCCTCGCTTAGCCAATTCCAATTATCAACTACTCTTACACTGAAAAAGTATTTCCTTACATCCTGCGAAGAAGTTTTCTTACCAAGCTTCAAACTATGACCTCTACTTCTAGAGCCAGCCATATCAAAATATCGATCCCTATCCACTCTATCATAACCATGAAGGAATTTAAAGACTGTCACCATATCCCCCCTCACTCTTCTAGCTTCGAGTGATGGTAAGTCTAATTCCCTCAGCCTCTCATCATAACTGAGATTGCGTATTTCTGGCACCAGTTTCGTGGCATGTCTTTGAACTTTTTCAAGCTTAGCTATGTGCTTTTTCAAGTGCGGATTCCAAAAGGGGGCTGCATATTCGAGTTTTGGCCTCACATAGGTTACATAAATATTTCTGAACATTTCCTTGTCCATGTGCCTGAAGGCTACCCTTACATTTCATAAGAATGCATATGCTGCCCTTACTATGCCATTTATATGTATTTCTGGAGACAAATCTGCCAGTATGTTTACTCCTAGATCTCTCTCATTTTCTGTCTCTTGAAGTTGTACTCCAGCCACCCAGTAGTCAAGCTTGGGCCTTCTTGCACTTGTACCCATTCTCATTACCTTACATTTTGAAGTATTGAATTTCATTAGCCACTTTTCTGACCACTCATGCAGATTATTTAGATCCTCCTGAAGTTCTCTACCATTGTTCTCATTTTTTACTTTCTTCACAATCTTTGCATCATCTGCAAACATATTCATGAATGAATTTACAGACTCTGGTAGGTCATTTACATATACAAGGAACAAAAGTGGTCCTAAAACTGAACCCTGTGGAACTCCACTACTAACTCTTCTCCATTCAGACACTGAGTGTCTTACTCTAACCCTCTGTTCCCTTCCTTCTAAGTAAGTTTTTATCCATTCCAAAACATTTCCACCTATTCTAGCCATTGATTGCAGCTTCCTAATAAGTCTCCCATGTGGAACAGTGTCAAATGCTTTTTGGAAGTCTAGGAATATGCAATCTGCCCAGCCCTCTCTTTCCTGTAAGATTTGGCTTACCTCGTCATAAAATTCTAATAAGTTTGTTACTGTTGATCTACCTTCTCTGAAGCCATGTTGCCTCACTGACAAAAAGTTGAAGGATTCCAAGTGAAGAGAGATATGTTTCCTTAGTAGTTTCTCCATAACTTTGCAAACTATGCTGGTCAAGGAAACTGGTCTATAGTTCAGAGCCGTATCACTCCTTCCCTTTTTGAAGATAGGTATCACATTTGCTTGTTTCCAGCATCTTGGAATCTCCCCCGACTCCAGTGACTCCTTAAATATGATACTTAGTGTGTGTGTGTGTGTGATTACCTAATTGTGATTACCTAATTGTGTTTACGGGAAAGAGCCCAAAGCTCGTATCTTCCCGTCTCCTCATCGGTTCCATTTTATACTTAGTGATACTTATCATACCTGTCCTTAAAACTATGGATTGAGATACCATTAACTACCTCCTCGCTTAGCCAATTCCAATTATCAACTACTCTTACACTGAAAAAGTATTTCCTTACATCCTGCAAAGAAGTTTTCTTACCAAGCTTCAAACTATGACCTCTACTTCTAGAGCCAGCCATATCAAAATATCGATCCCTAGCCACTCTATCATAACCATGAAGGAATTTAAAGACTGTCACCATATCCCCCCTCACTCTTCTAGCTTCGAGTGATGGTAAGTCTAATTCCCTCAGCCTCTCATCATAACTGAGATTGCGTATTTCTGGCACCAGTTTCGTGGCATGTCTTTGAACTTTTTCAAGCTTAGCTATGTGCTTTTTCAAGTGCGGATTCCAAAAGGGGGCTGCATATTCGAGTTTTGGCCTCACATAGGTTACATAAATATTTCTGAACATTTCCTTGTCCATGTGCCTGAAGGCTACCCTTACATTTCATAAGAATGCATATGCTGCCCTTACTATGCCATTTATATGTATTTCTGGAGACAAATCTGCCAGTATGTTTACTCCTAGATCTCTCTCATTTTCTGTCTCTTGAAGTTGTACTCCAGCCACCCAGTAGTCAAGCTTGGGCCTTCTTGCACTTGTACCCATTCTCATTACCTTACATTTTGAAGTATTGAATTTCATTAGCCACTTTTCTGACCACTCATGCAGATTATTTAGATCCTCCTGAAGTTCTCTACCATTGTCCTCGTTTTTTACTTTCTTCACAATCTTTGCATCATCTGCAAACATATTCATGAATGAATTTACAGACTCTGGTAGGTCATTTACATATACAAGGAACAAAAGTGGCCCTAAAACTGAACCCTGTGGAACTCCACTACTAACTCTTCTCCATTCAGACACTGAGTGTCTTACTCTAACCCTCTGTTCCCTTCCTTCTAAGTAAGTTTTTATCCATTCCAAAACATTTCCACCTATTCTAGCCATTGATTGCAGCTTCCTAATAAGTCTCCCATGTGGAACAGTGTCAAATGCTTTCTGGAAGTCTAGGAATATGCAATCTGCCCAGCCCTCTCTTTCCTGTAAGATTTGGCTTACCTCATCATAAAATTCTAATAAGTTTGTTACTGTTGATCTACCTTCTCTGAAGCCATGTTGCCTCACTGACAAAAAGTTGAAGGATTCCAAGTGAAGAGAGATATGTTTCCTTAGTAGTTTCTCCATAACTTTGCAAACTATGCTGGTCAAGGAAACTGGTCTATAGTTCAGAGCCGTATCCCTCCTTCCCTTTTTGAAGATAGGTATCACATTTGCTTGTTTCCAGCATCTTGGAATCTCCCCCGACTCCAGTGACTCCTTAAATATGATACTTAGTGCCACTGATATTGTGTTTGCGCATTTTTTAAGCACATGAGGGGATATGTCATCGGGACCTGTAGCTTTATGAACATCTAAATCCATCAGCGCTTTGCATACCTCTGTGGCTGTAAGGTTGATGTTCTCTAATACCGGCCCTTGAGCTTCTATCACTGCAATCTGAGGGGGTGGGGTATTTTCTACTGTAAATACTGACTGAAACTCCTTGTTCAATTCTTTGCAGATCTCTTCATCCGTCTCAGTGATGCTTCCATCCGCTCTCTTTAGCCTTAAAACCTGTTCTTTTACCTTCAGTTTTCCTCTGATAAAGCTGTGGAAAAGCTTGGGATTTTCCTTAGCCTTCCTGGTGATGTCCCTCTCATAGTCTCTCTCTGCCTCTCTCCTTTTACTTAGGTAGTCATTTCTTGCTCTTTTGTAGGTTTGCCAGGCATTTATGTTTTTTCTCCTCCTATACCTTTTCCAGCATTTGTCTCTCCACTCCTTAGCTCTTTTACACCCATTATCGAACCATTTCTCTCTGGCATGAAGTACACCTACTTTGGTGACAGGTATGCAGCAATCTACTATCTTCCCATATTTCTCACAAAAGATGTCATACATTTCTTGTACAGATTTGTTGTAAAATAAGGTTCTCCAGTCAATAACTGCAAAAAGCTCATTCATTTTGATGTAATCTCCTTTCGGATAGTTCCTCCTCATGTCCTCAGTGCCTCTACTCTCAGGAAGAATATCTTCAATGATATACTCCATCAACAACACACAGTGGTCACTCTTTCCAATTGGTGGTTCATACTCAATTTTTTCAATATCCAACACATTATCTGTGAACACTAGATCAAGTAGTGATGGCTCATCCCCACCCCTGGCCCTTGTTGGTTCCATTACATGTTGGTGTAGGAAATTCCCTTGTACGCAATCTAGGAATCTTGCCCCGAATGAGTCCTCACCACTGTGTGGGTCAAGATTTATCCAATCTATCTCTTTATGATTAAAGTCTCCCATAATCAAAATCCTACATTTTTTTTCCCGTGCCATGTTAACAACTGAGTTTATGACTTCAATAGTACCTATATGACTTTCCTCATAAACTTCAAGCCTATTTTGGTTCCTTGGTGGGTTGTATACAACAGTTTATAATGCTCTCTGACCCAGTATTTATGCGAGCAACAAGAAATTCCTTGAACTCACTTTCTATAGCCAAGTTTATTTCTTCGACTTGAATCCTTTCACTTATGAGCAGTGCTATCCCTCCACCAGTCCTCTCAGATCTTTCAACCCTTAGTATTCTGAAACCCTTAGGAAAAACTGTAACACTGTTTATGTCCTCACTCAACTTAGTCTCTGTAATTGCTACTATATCTGCTTTACTGTTGTGAATCCAATCTTTTAATTCTACTGCCTTACCAGCTAATCTATCAGCATTTGTGTATAACAATCTTAATGAGGCCCCATCCCCTGATCTTCTGTCATTATCTTCTTTATCTCCCCTTTGTCTGGAAGAACTCTGAAATGAAAATTTTTCTTCTCTTCTTCATTTCTTTCATCATTTAACCTTCTTGCCTCTTGCAACAAGTTTTTGATCTTTCCCATCTCTTCCTGTGTTCTGTATTGTCTAATGAACACTTCTTTGAATTCTTGAAGGTCTTTTAGACTTTTTTTTCTCAACAATATTTCCCTACATGTTTCCCCTCTCTCAAAGGTTACTTTTGTTGGTCTCGGCTTTCCTTCCCTCGAATATTTACCTAGTTGGTGTATGTTTACAATATCCTCGGGACCACATACTACTCCAAGCTTTCTTATCAGGTCTACAACCCTAGCTTTATTTTCTTCAAGTCTCCCCTGCCATGTTGGTTCCTGGGACTCGCTTATGCCTGAGATTACCACTGTCTTCTCCTTATCAAGTGCCTGTCTGATGAGTGGGTTTGCCCTTTCCATCACAACGTCTTTCATTTTTTCGATTACTGTCTCTTTATAGTCAACTGTTTGTATGTTTTCCAGTGCCACCACCTTTACAGCCTCTTTTACTGCCACATTCCCCTTTAGTGCATCAGCAAAGGAAGTTTTCATGGCATCATTTTCCATATTCAGCTCCTGGAACTCTTTTCTGAACTGTTCAATGTTTTCCTTAATCTGGACATTCCAAGCAGCAATCTCGTCTCTCTCAGAAGAGAGCAGTGAACTAACATCTAATTCCTTTAGGTTGTCATTCAGCTATTTGTTTTTATCTTCTTGTTTAGAAAGTCTAGATTCTAGTTGACTCTTTTCCCCTTCCAGCTTTTTTATTCTTTTTTCTAGTTCCTTTCTCTCCTGCCCTTGTGCTTTATTTGCTTCCTCCAAAGATCTTATTTGCTCTCTGAGTTTCTGTGTGTGTGTGTGTGATTACCTAATTGTGATTACCTAATTGTGTTTACGGGAAAGAGCCCAAAGCTCGTATCTTCCCGTCTCCTCATCGGTTCCATTTTAGACTTAGTGATACTTATCGTACCTGTCCTTAAAACTATGGATTGAGATAGCATTAACTACCTCCTCGCTTAGCGAATTCCAATTATCAACTACTCTTACACTGAAAAAGTATTTCCTTACATCCTGCAAAGAAGTTTTCTTACCAAGCTTCAAACTATGACCTCTAGTTCTAGAGCCAGCCATATCGAAATATCGATCCCTATCCACTCTATCATAACCATGAAGGAATTTAAAGACTGTCACCATATCCCCCCTTACTCTTCTAGCTTCGAGTGATGGCAAGTCTAATTCCCTCAGCCTCTCATCATAACCGAGATTGCGTATTTCTGGCACCAGTTTCGTGGCATGTCTTTGAACTTTTTCAAGCTTAGCTATGTGCTTTTTCAAGTGCGGATTCCAAAAGGGGGCTGCATATTCGAGTTTTGGCCTCACATAGGTTACATAAATATTTCTGAACATTTCCTTGTCCATGTGCCTGAACGCTACCCTTACATTTGATAAGAATGCATATGCTGCCCTTATTATGCCATTTATATGTATTTCTGGAGACAAATCTGCCAGTATGTTTACTCCTAGATCTCTCTCATTTTCTGTCTCTTGAAGTTGTACTCCAGCCACCCAGTAGTCAAGCTTGGGCTTTCTTGCACTTGTACCCATTCTCATTACCTTACATTTTGAAGCACTAATTTTCATTAGCCACTTTTCTGACCACTCATGCAGACTATTTAGATCATCCTGAAGTTCTCTACCATTGTTTTCGTTTCCTACTTTCTTCACAATCTTTGCATCATCTGCAAACATATTCATAAATATATTTACAGACTCTGGTAGGTCATTTACATATACAAGGAACAAAAGTGGCCCTAAAACTGAACCCTGTGGAACTCCACTACTAACTCTTCTCCATTCAGACACTGAGTGTCTTGCTCTATCCCTCTGTTCCCTTCCTTCTAAGTAAGTTTGTATCCATTCCAAGACATTTCCACCTATTCTAGCCATTGATTGCAGCTTCCTAATAAGTCTCCCATGTGGAACAGTGTCAAACGCTTTCTGGAAGTCTAGGAATATGCAATCTGCCCAGCCCTCTCTTTCCTGTAAGATTCGGCTTACCTCATCATAAAATTCTAATAAGTTTGTTACTGTTGATTTACCTTCTCTGAAGCCATGTTGCCTCACTGACAAAAAGTTGAAGGATTCCAAGTGAAGAGAGATATGTTTCCTTAGTAGTTTCTCCATAACTTTGCAAACTATGCTGGTCAAGGAAACTGGTCTATAGTTCAGAGCCGTATCCCTCCTTCCCTTTTTGAAGATAGGTATCACGTTTGCTTGTTTCCAGCATCTTGGAATCTCCCCCGACTCCAGTGACTCTTAAATATGATACTTAGTGTCACTGATATTGAGTTTGCACATTTTTTAAGTACATGAGGGGATATATCATCAGGACCTGTAGCTTTATGAACATCAGCGCTTTGCATACCTCTGTGGCTCTAAGCTTGATGTTCTCTAATACCAACCCTTGAGCTTCTATCTCTGCAATCTGAGGGGGTGGGGTATTTTCTACTGTAAATACTGACTGAAACTCCTTGTTCAATTCTTTGCAGATCTCTTCATCCGTCTCAGTGATACTTCCATCCTCTCTCTTAAGCCTTAAAGCCTGTTCTTTTACCTTCAGTTTTCCTCTGATAAAGCTGTGGAAAAGCTTGGGATTTTCTTTAGCCTTCCTGGTGATGTCCCTCTCATAGTCTCTCTGTGCCTCTCTTCTTTTACTTAGGTAGTCATTTTTTGCTCTTTTGTAGGTTTGCCAGGCATTTATGTTTTTTCTCCTCCTATACCTTTTCCAGCATTTGTCTCTCCACTCCTTAGCTCTTTTACACTCATTATCAAACCATTTCTCTCTGGCATGAATTACACCTACTTTGGTGACAGGTATGCAGCAATCTACTATCTTCCCATATTTCTCACTAAAGATGTCATATATTTCTTGTACAGATTTGATGTAAAATAAGGTTCTCCAGTCAATAGCTGAGAAAAGCTCGTGCATTTTGATGTAATCTCCTTTCGGATAGTTCCTCCTCATGTCCTCAGTGCCTCTACTTTCAGGCAGAATATCTTCAATGATATACTCCATCAACAACACACAGTGGTCACTCTTTCCAATTGGTGGTTCATACACAATTTTTTCAATATCCAACACACTATCTGTGAGTACTAGATCAAGTAGTGATGGTTCATCCCCACCCCTGGCCCTCGTTGGTTCTATTACATGTTGGTGTAGGAAATTCCCTTGTACGCAATCTAGGAATCTTTCCCCGAATGAGTCCTCACCACTGTGTGGGTCAAGATTTATCCAATCTATGTCTTTATGATTAAAATCTCCCATAATCAAAATCCTACATTTTCTCACCCGTGCAATGTTAACAACTGAGTTTATGACTTCAATGGTACCTATATGACTTTCCTCATAAACTTCTAGCCTATTTTGGTTCCTTGGTGGGTTATATACAACAGTTATTATAATGCTCTCTGACCCAGTATTTATGCGAGCAACAAGATATTCCTTGAACTCACTTTCTATAGCCAAGTTTATTTCTTCAAATTGAATCCTTTCACTTATGAGCAGTGCTATCCCTCCACCAGTCCTCTCACATCTTTCAACCCTTAATATACTGAAGCCCTTAGGAAAAACTGTGACACTGTTTATGTCCTCACTCAAGTTAGTCTCTGTAATTGCTACTATATCTGCCTTACTGTTGTGAATCCTATCTTTTAATTCTACTGCCTTACCAGCTAATCTATCAGCATTTGTGTATAACAATCTTAATGAGGCCCCATCCCCTGATCTTCTGTCATTATCTTCTTTATCTCCCCTTTGTCTGGAAGAACTCTGAAATGAAAATTATTCTTCTCTTCTTCATTTCTTTCCTCATTTAACCTTCTTGCCTCTTGCAACAAGTTTTTTTTATCTTTCCCATCTCTTCCTGTGTTCTGTATCGTCTAATGAACACTTCTTTGAATTCTTGAAGCTCTTTTAGACCTTTTTTCTCATCAATATTTCTCTACATGTTTCCCCGCTCTCAAAAGTTACTTCTGTTGGTCTCTGCTTTCCTTCCCTTGAATATGCTTACAATATCCTCAGGACCACAAACTACTCCAGGCTTTCTTATCAGATCTACAACCCTAGCTTTATTTTCTTCAAGTCTCCCCGGCCATGTTGGCTCCTGGGATTCGCTTATGCCTGAGGTTACCACTGTCTTTTCTTTATCAAGTGCCTATTTAATCAATGGATTTGCCCTATCCATCACAACGTCTTTCATTTTTTCGATTACTGTCTCTTTATAGTCAACTGTTTGTATGTTTTCCAGTGCCACCACCTTTACAGCCTCTTTTACTGCCACATTCCCCTTTAGTGCATCAGCAAAGGAAGTTTTCATGGCATCATGTTCCATATTCAGCTCCTGAAACTCTTTTCTAAACTGTTCAGCATTTTCCTTAATCTGGACATGCCAAGCTGCAATCTCGTCTCTCTCAGAAGAGAGCAGTGAACTAACATCTAATTCATTTAGGATGTCATTCAGCTGTTAGTTGTTATCTTCTTGTTTAGGAAGTCCGGTTTCTAGTTCACTCTTTTCCCCTTCCAGCTTCTTTATTCGTTTTTCTAGTTCTTTTCTCTCCTGCCCTTGTGCTTTATTTGCTTCCTCCAAAAATCTTATTTCCTCTCTGAGTGTTTCATTCTCTTTCATTTCTCTATCCATATTCTGAATTTTATCATCAAGGCTTATAACCATTGCCTCTAAATCCTTGATATTCTGTTTTAATCTCCTAATAGCTACCCCTCCTCCTGATCCATAGGTGTGGGAGGTTTGGGACAGAGATGGCCTCATTTTTATGTTCTCCCTTTCACAGAATATAGAAAGAAGAAGAGAAAGAGAAAAAAGAGAGAAAAACTATGATTTAAGCTTCACACAGAATTTTTATATCTTCATATAAGTGCTATTTAGTGACTCAATTTATCTCTTTTCTGGTAACACATCCTAACTTAAAAATTTGACTTAGGTAATTTGAGGAAAAAAAGAAAAAAAATGCAAACAAAAACAAAAGTGTACTTGAAGGAAAATTCGAATTTGTATCTGAGGAGACACCCACCTGTTTTTGCTATATATTCTTCTTAACTGATAAATTCACTTGCTAACAAAGATACGTTATCACAGGATCAGACCATTCATTTAGCTCAGTATATATACAAAATAAAAAATAATACAAGAGAATGCTAAAAGACAGAAAAAAAATAAAAAAAAAAATAAGTCAGCTGTGCTACTTGGCAATTTAACTCAGTACTGTTGACAGTGGTAACGCGTTGGCCTTGCATTCGCAAGGTCGACAGATCGGTTCCCGTTCAGGACCGAGAGTTTAAGCTGTTTACTGGGAAGGTCACTGCTGTGTCTGAACACCACAGTGGGGGGTTGGGGCTTGCACCGGCTGACGCCCGCCAGAGCAGGGGTGATGCCTCTGATAGGAGGGCTAAAACCGCAAACATTAACTTTTAACTTTTAATACTTCGCATGATCTCTTATGTCTGTCATATGAGTATTTATTTTACAAATACCGACTGGACCTCATTGTTCAACTCTTCGCAGATCTTTACATCTGTCAGAGTACTGCTTCCTTGTATGGATGGGTGCATGCATGTATGGGTGTGTGTGTGTATTTACCTGATTGTAATTACCTAATAGCTCGCAAGGGGAAAAGGCTGACTCCATCTTCTTGTTGGTTTATTTGATTTTTTTTTTCACTATAACACTTCATATCTTTCCTTAAAACTATGAATTCATATCAGATTTATTGTTTTCTCACCCAATTATTTCCAATTATCAACTATTATTACACCAAACAAGTATTTTTTTTTATATGAGTGTGAGACCGGGACGGGCAAAAAAAAAAAAAGTGTTTATCGGGCCCGAGCACCAAGAAAACATTTAAGTAAAGAAACAGTTTAGAAACAAGGAAGAACTAAGAAGCTAGTAAATGTCTAGGTGGGTTGAAAGGTGTAATGAGAAATAGATATTTGGGAGTGACTGCAAAGAGAAGGATATATGAAGGCGTGATTGTACCGACAGTATTGTATGGAGCAGAGATTTGGAATGCAAGAGAGAATGAAAGGAACAAGTTGAATGTAATGGAGATGAGGTGTTTGAGAGGTGTGATTGGTGTATCTAGAGTAGATAGAGTAAGAAATGAGGATATCGTGCAGAGAACTGTTGTTGGAATGAAGTTGTCGGATAGGTTAGATCAGAGAGCGTTGAGATAGTTTGGACACATAGAAAGGATGAGTGATGAGCGAATAGTGAAGAGAGTGTGGATTGCAGAAGTGATTGGAGTTAGGTCAGTCCTTTTTTTCATGGATCATTTTCCATCTCGATTCCATATTTTTCCATATTGCAACCATAATGTTCATATTAAGACATAAATATGGATTACTATAGAGACACAGCCATACTCTTGCAACACAGAGGGGTCACACTCACGCATGACCTCTCAAATAATGTGTTAGAGAGAGAGAGAGAGAGAGAGAGAGAGAGAGAGAGAGAGAGGAGAGAGAGAGAGAGAGAGAGAGAGAGGAGAGAGAGAGAGAGAGAGAGAGAGAGAGAGAGAGAGAGAGAGAGAGAAATATTTTCAAATTTAGTGCTGTAGCCTGGTGCGTGATAGCTAAGACTGCAAGAATAATGAGATACATACCTGTAGCTTCATTGTAATAGACATTAATTCTCTCCAGTTGAATTTCATGTTGACCCTGGTATAGTCCCGTGGGATCAATGCCATGCTCGTCGCTGATCACTTCCCAAAACTGAAATGAAGAAGAAGAAAATAGAAAGATTTCATGAAATTAAGTTGAGTAATTTAAGAAAGTCAAGAAGAAGAAGAAGAAG
Organism: Halocaridina rubra; assembly: GCA_037179515.1. Lineage (NCBI taxonomy): Eukaryota > Metazoa > Arthropoda > Malacostraca > Decapoda > Atyidae > Halocaridina > Halocaridina rubra. Next base: position 91,598 of record JAXCGZ010018887.1, read on the forward strand.
AAGAAGAAGAAGAAGAAGAAGAAGAAGAAGAAGAAGAAGAAGAAGAAGAAGAAGAAGAAGAAGAAGAAGAAGAAGGAGGAGGAGGAGGAGGAGGAGGAGGAGGAGGAGGAGGAGGAGGAGGAGGAGGAGGAGGAAGAAGAAGAAGAAGAAGAAGAAGAAGAAGAAGAAGAAGAAGAAGAAGAAGAAGAAGAAGAAGAAGAAGAAGAAGAAGAAGAAGAAGAAGAAGAAGAAGAAGAAGAAAAAGAAGAAGAAGAAAAAGAAGAAGAATATAATTCTGGATACATTCTAAAACTATTATTAAACTGATTACTTCAGCATTTACTGTTCCTTCGCTTAGTAAACTGCAGTTACCAACTATTCTTACATTTAAAAAATTCTTCCTTACATCCTGCAAAGAATTTTTTTTTTTTTTTTGCGAAGTTTCAGAAGATGACCTCTATATCTAGAGCCCCCCCCCCCCATATAAAAATATTGCTTCCTATCTACTCTGTAAAACTATAATGAATTTACAAGTATTTTTTTTTTTTTACCAATTTTCCCCCCTCCTATTCCTTCTAGCTCTTAGTGATGATAATAAGTCTTAATATTTTCAGCCTCTCCTCATAACTAATATTACGAGTCTCTATCACCAGCTTCATAGCATGTGTTTGAACTTTCTCCAATTTATTTATTAGCTCTTTCAAGAACGGATTCCAGAGAGGTGCTGCATATTCAAAGTTCAGCCTTACATAAGGCATGTAAATATTTCTGAGCATTTCCTTGTGTTCATGCCTGAAGGCCACCCTTGTGTTTGCTAGGAAAGCATCAGCTGCCTTTGATGTATCATTTATAATCATTTCAGGAGAAAAATTTGCCGATATATTTACTCCTGAATCTATTATTCTCAGATACTTGAAGCTCCTCCTGCTATTGAATTCTCCAATATGGCCTATATTGTACTCTTGTCCGTTTTCATTGTTTCGTTTAGAAGTATCGAATCCGAGTTGTCACTTATCTGACCACTCATGCAGACTATTTACGTCTACATATATTTCCCTCTTCCACCACTTTCGTCTTTTATTCTCATTACAATCTTAGCATCATCTGCGAACATATTAAATATACATTTACAACACAGGTAGATCATTTAAAGAAATAAGGATCAGAAGATGCATTAAACTTGACCCCTGTGGAACGCCAGCGCTAACCTTTCTTCAGCCAGATACTGTATTTCTTACCCTCGCTCTCTGCTCCCACCATATTAAGTCAGTTTCTATCCACTCCAAGACATTTCCACATACTCTTGCCATTTCTTGCAGTCTTAAAAGTCTTTGTGAAACTGTACCAAATGCCTTCTGGAAAAGTAAGAATACGCAACCTATCCAGCCTTTCTTTCATGTAAGATTAAACTTTCTTCATGTAGGAATTCAAGTAAGCTTGTTAGCATACATACATACATACAAACATACCTCTGAGGGAGAGGGGTACCCCCTGAGGGAGGGGGTTAGGAATACTTCCTCCGTGTTCCCCTGCGTGTCGTAAAACTCGACTAAATAAGGCGGAGCAGGGGCTGGGAATCCCCTTCTCTGTATTTTACTTCCTACGAGTAGCCAAGAGATGTGGGGGTATTCTGGCAGGAGAGATCCAGCCAGAACCCTAATAATTGGGTCTCTGAATGTGCGTGGTTGTGGTGTAAATGAAAGTAAGAGGGAAGTGGTAGGGAGTACGTTTGTGGAGAGAAAGATAGATGTACTTGCATTGAGCGAAACTAAGATAAAAGGGGATGATGAGGTGACATTTAGGAGAGTGGTAGGTAGGGTGTCTGGAGTTGAGAGGGGGATAGGAAGAGAGGGAGTGGCTCTGTTATTAAGTGAAGAGATGAATAAGCGTGGGGTAAAATGGAAGGATGTATCTTCTCGAATAATAGTAGCCAAAATGAGGCTGGGATGCGAGGCTTGGGCGTTTGTGAGAGCATTTGACCCTGGCAGTGAAAGAAGTGAGGTAGAAAGAGAAGAATTTTGGATGAAATTGAACGAGTATTTGGTAGACTTGGGAATAAATGTGAATGTGATGTTGATGGGAGATTTAAATGCTAGAGTAGGGAATGAGCCAGTGGTTGGTGTAATTGGGAAGTATGGAATACCTGGTAGGAATGAGAATGGAGTGAAAATGATAGAAATGTGTATTTAGAGAGAAATGTTGATTTATAATACTGTATTTAAAAAGAAGGATGCGCACAAGCATACATGGGTCAGAGTGAATAATGGAAGAGTAGTTGACAGAGCATTAATGGATTATGTTGTGGTGAACAGGAGGGTGATTGGAAGAGTATTGGATGTGAATGTACTGAGAGGAGCTAGTGGAGGAATATCTGACCATTATTTAGTGGAAAGAGTGGGAGAAAAGTGGAGAAAGAGGAGAAGTGAGAGAAGAAGAGAGGTGTTAAAAGTGAATGAATTGTATAAGAAAGAGAAAGACTATGAGTATAAGGCTAGTGTGAGAAATGTGTGGAATGTAGAGAAAGAGAAAGTGGAGGCAGGTGTGGAAGAAAAATGGGGCTGTTTCAAGGAGGAGGTTATGAAGTGTGCCGTGGCAGTGTGTGGAAGGAGACTAACTGGTGGAAGTAAAAGGAAAGGTAGTGAATGGTGGAATGAGCAGGTGAGTGCAGTAGTGGCTGAAAAGAAGCGGGCTTACAAGGTATGGTTGCAGGTAGGTAATGTAGAGACGTCTGAAAGGTATTGTGCAAAGAGGAGGTTAGCGAAGCGCGTGGTGAGGGAGGCAAAGAGAGAAGCAGATGTAAAGTGGGGCAGATGCTTGTCTGAGAATTTTGAAAGGAATAAAAAAATGTTTTGGCAGGAAGTGAAAAGAGTGAGGAAAGGTGATGTGGTAGGGAGGAGGGGGTGAAAGGAGCAGATGGGCAATTGCAAGTGGATGAAATAAAAGTGAGAGAGAGATGGACTGAATATTTCAAGAAGCTGCTGAATGAGGAAGATGATAGAGAGGCAGAGATTGTGGCTGTGGAAAACGAATGGAGAATGCCAATGTTAGGCGATGAGAGTGATAGAGAAATAACAATAGAGGAGGTATAGTTAGCATTGAGAGCAACGAAAGCAGGTAAAGCACCAGGGATAGATGGGTGTCATTCTGAATGCTTGTTAAAAGGTGGGGAGGCATTAGTAGAATGGATGGTTAGGTTGTTGAATGTATGTTTCAGGAAAGGGAGGGTCCCTAGTTGATTGGAGGAGTGCATGTGTAGTTTTACTTTACAAAGGGAAGGGAGATAAGTATGAGTGTAGTAGTTTTAGGGGAATTAGTTTGTTGATGTAGTTGGTAAGATATATGGAAGAGTGTTAATCGAGAGAATTAGGAAAGGTACTAAGAGATTGATTGGGGAAGAACAGTGTGGGTTCAGGAAAGGAAGAGGATGTGTGGATCAGGTGTTTGCAGTAAGACAGGTGTGTGAGAAGTTCTTGGAGAAAGGTAGGGACACTTTTGGGCCTTTATGGATTTAGAGAAAGCATATGACAGGGTAGATAGAGAGGGGTTGTGGAGGGTGTTGCGACTGTATGGAATAAGTGGAAGTTTGTTGAATGCGGTGAAGAGTTTTTACATGAATAGTAGAGCATGCATGAGAGTTGGGAATGATATGAGTGATTGGTTTGAGATGAATGTTTGGTTACGTCAAGGTTGTGTAATGTCGCCATGGTTGTTTAATGTGTATATGGATGGAGTGGTAAGGGAAGTAAATGAAAGAGTATTAGACAGAGGCTTGGAACTAGTGGGAGAGGAGGGAAGGTTGTGGAAATTGAGTCAGTTGCTATGTGCAGATGATACTGTACTGGTGGTCGATACTGAAAATGAATTGAATCATATGGTGACTGAGTTTATTAGTGTGTGAGAAAGAAGGAAGTTGCATGTGAATATTGGTAAAAGTAAAGTCATGAGATGCACGAGGAGTGTTAATGTTGGCAGATTGAATGTAGGAGTGAATGGGGAGTTGCTTGAAGAAGTTGAGAGTTTTCAGTATCTGGGGTCACATGTATCAAGGAGTGGACAAGTGGATGTAGAGGTAAATCACTGAGTAATGGAAGCTAGTAAAAGTCTGGGTGGTTTGAAAAGGGTAATGAGAAACAGACATTTGGGAATGAATGCAAAGAGAAGGATGTATGAATGTGTGATTGTGCCGACAATATTGTATGGAGCAGAGACTTGGTATGCAAGTTAGGATGAAAGAAACAAGTTGAATGTAATGGAGATGAGGTGTTTGAGAGGTATGATTGGTGTATCTAGAATAGATAGAGTAAGAAATGAGGATGTCAGGCAGAGAACGGGTGTTGGAATGAAGCTGTTGGATAGGTTAGATCAGAAAGTGTTGAGATGGTTTGGACACACATGGAAAGTATGAGTAATGAACGTCAGGTTAAGAGGGAGGTCTAGAATGAGATGGATGGATGGCGTGAAAAGAGCACTGAATGCACGTGGAATATCAGTGGAACAGGGAAGAGTGCGTGCAAGAGATAGGAATGATTGGAGGAAGATTGTGCATATATGACACTGCCCAAAGGGATTTTTCGCACCTGCTAGCTCAGTGAACTGTGGTGGACGGGTGTGAGGGGAGTTCCATTTGATGTAGCGGTGGGGGCAAACCAGCTGCGGCTCTCGGGCCTCATTGTAGAATACCCTTGCCCACCTACCTTGTGGGTGACCCAAGCAAGGTGGAAGGGGGGAGATGTGGCAACCCTCTATCCCCAAGGAGCTGAGAGAAGTGGTTGAGGTGTGTATGTGGATCGTGGTGAATGCGCATTTCTTGGCTCGGCCACCCCCTTACAAGGGGAATGAGGCTTATATCTATGTATATACGTACATACATACATATATACATGCATACGTACATACATACTTACACACATACATACATACACACCGCAAACACAATTAGGTAATCACACACACACACACACACACACACACACACATATATATATATATATATATATATATATATATATATATATATATATATATATATATATATATATATATATATATATATATATATATATATATATATATATATATATATATATCTTACTGCTATACTAGGAATGATCGCATTCTTTTTGAATGAATCTTTCTTCACATTACAGCTTCTTCCCAACCTCAATCGTGGCTTCTTGTTTGCTTTTAATTCAAATCCCATGCTATATAGTCATCAATAATAACCAAATAAGCACATTAACATTTGTTAAAACATGAATCATATTTACCCATGACCGGGATTTAAACCTAATACATATTATTACTGTGCCAAGGCGCTACAAACTGCATCACTGAAGGTCTAAAAGAAGAAGCAAATCTTACTGCTATACTAGAAATAAATGCATCTTTTCTGAATGCCTTTTTGTTCATATTACAGCTTCTTTCTAACCTCACTTGTCGCTTCGTTTTCACATTTAATTCAAGTCCCATAGGCATCAATAATAACTAAATAAACACACACACACACACACACACACACACAGAGGTATGCAAAGCGCTGATGGATTTAGATGTTCATAAAGCTACAGGTCCTGATGACATATCCCCTCATGTGCTTAAAAAATGCGCAAACACAATATCAGTGGCACTAAGTATCATATTTAATGAGTCACTGGAGTCGGGGGAGATTCCAAGATGCTGGAAACAAGCAAATGTGATACCTATCTTCAAAAAGGGAAGGGGGGATACGGCTCTGAACTATAGACCAGTCTCCTTGACCAGCATAGTTTGCAAAGTTATGGAGAAACTACTAAGGAAACATATCTCTCTTCACTTGGAATCCTTCAACTTTATGTCAGTGAGGCAACATGGCTTCAGAGAAGGTAGATCAACAGTAACAAACTTATTAGAATTTTATGATGAGGTAAGCCAAATCTTACAGGAAAGAGAGGGCTGGGCAGATTGCATATTCCTAGACTTCCAGAAAGCGTTTGATACTGTTCCACTTGGGAGACTTATTAGGAAGCTGCAATCAATGGCTAGAATAGGTGGAAATGTTTTGGAATGGATAAAAACTTACTTAGAAGGAAGGGAACAGAGGGTTAGAGTAAGACACTCAGTGTCTGAATGGAGAAGAGTTAGTAGTGGAGTTCCACAGGGTTCAGTTTTAGGGCCACTTTTGTTCCTTGTATATGTAAATGACCTACCAGAGTCTGTAAATTCATTCATGAATATGTTTGCAGATGATGCAAAGATTGTGAAGAAAGTAAAAAACGAGAACAATGGTAGAGAAATTCAGGAGGATCTAAATAATCTGCATGAGTGGTCAGAAAAGTGGCTAATGAAATTCAATACTTCAAAATGTAAGGTAATGAGAATGGGTACAAGTGCAAGAAGGCCCAAGCTTGACTACTCGGTGGCTGGAGTACAACTTCAAGAGACAGAAAATGAGAGAGATCTAGGAGTAAACATACTGGCAGATTTGTCTCCAGAAATACATATAAATGGCATAGTAAGGGCAGCATATGCATTCTTATCAAATGTAAGGGTAGCCTTCAGGCACATGGACAAGGAAATGTTCAGAAATATTTATGTAACCTATGTGAGGCCAAAACTCGAATATGCAGCCCCCTTTTGGAATCCTCACTTGAAAAAGCACATAGCTAAGCTTGAAAAAGTTCAAAGACATGCCACGAAACTGGTGCCAGAAATACACAATCTCAGTTATGATGAGAGGCTGAGGGAATTAGACTTACCATCACTCGAAGCTAGAAGAGTGAGGGGGGATATGGTGACAGTCTTTAAATTCCTTCATGGTTATGATAGAGTGGATAGGGATCGATATTTTGATATGGCTGGCTCTAGAACTAGAGGTCATAGTTTGAAGCTTGGTAAGAAAACTTCTTTGCAGGATGTAAGGAAATACTTTTTCAGTGTAAGAGTAGTTGATAATTGGAATTGGCTAAGCGAGGAGGTAGTTAATGGTATCTCAATCCATACTTTTAAGGACAGGTATGATAAGTATCACTAAGTCTAAAATGGAACCGATGAGGAGACGGGAAGATACGAGCTTTGGGCTCTTTCCCGTAAACACAATTAGGTACTCACAATTAGGTAATCACACACAATATCACTAAGTATAAAATGGAACCGATCAGGAGACGGGAAGATACGAGCTTTGGGCTCTTTCCCGTAAACACAATTAGGTAAGCACAATTAGGTAAGCACACACACACACATATCGGTGAAAATGTCTTGGAATTGATAAAAACTTACTTAGAAGGAAGGGAAAAAGGGTTAGAGGCAGACACTCAGTGTTTGAATGCAGAAGAGCTAGCAGTGGGGTTCCACAGGATTCAGTTTTATGGCCACCTTTGTTCTTTGTATATGTAAATGACCTACCAGAGTCTGTTAATTCATTCATGAATATGTTTGCAGATGATGCAAAGATTGTGAAGAAATTAAGAGACGAGAACAATGGTAGAGAACTTCAGGAAGAACTAAATAATCTGAATGAGTGGTCACAAAAAAAGGCTAATGAAATTCAATACTTCTGAATGTAAGGTAGAATGGGTACAAGTGCAATAAGGCCCATGCTTGACATCTAAATAGTAGGAGCAGAGCTTCAAGAGAGAGAGAATGAGAGATCTAGGAGTAAATATACTTGCAGATTAGTCCAGAAATACATATAAATGCCATAGTAAGGGTAGTATATGCTTTCTTAGCAAATGTAAAGGTAGCCTTCAGGTACATGAACAAGGAAATGTTCAGAAATATTCATGTAACCTATGTGAGGCCAAACCTTGAAGATACAGCCCCCTTTTGGAATCCACACTTGAAAAAGTATGTAGTTAAGCTGGAAAATGTTCAAAGACATGCCACGAAACTGGTGCCACAAATACGCAATCTCAATTATGAGGAGTGGTTGAGGGAATTAGACTCACCATCACTCAAAGCTAGAAGAATTAGGGGGATATGGTGACGGTTTTTCATATATATATATATATATATAATATATATATATATATATATATATATATATATATATATATATATATATATATATATATATACATGGCCTCATTTCCCATTGTAAGGGGGGAGTGGCCGAGCCAAGAAGCTCATTCACCACGATCCACACAAACCTCAATTACTCCTCTTAACTCATTTGGGGATAAAGGGTTGCCACATTTCCCCCTTCCACCCTGCTTAAGTCAGCCACAAGGTAGGCAGGCAAGGATATAACTACAATGAGGCCCTACAGCCACAACTGGTTTACCTCCATCGCAGCTGGATTACCCCCACCACTTCATCACATGGCAACTCCCATTACACCCGTCCAGCACAGTTCACTGAGTTAGCAGGTGCAAGAAATCCCTTTGGACTGTGTCACCTATACACAATCTTCCTCCACTCATTCCTATCTCTTGCACGCTCTCTTCCCTCATCCACTGACATTCCACATGCATTCATTGCCCTTTTCAGGCCATTCATCCATCTTATTCTAGGTCTTCCACTTGATCTAACTCCAATCACTTCTGCACTCCACACACTCTTCGTTATTTGTTCATCACTCAGCCTTTCCATATGTCCAAACCAACTCAACACTCTCTGATCTAACCTATCCGACAGCCTTCTTTCAACATGCATTCTCTGCCTGACATCCTCATTTCTTACTCTATTCTAGATACAACAATCATACTTCTTACACACCTCATCCCCATTACATTCAACTTTTTTCTTTCATCCTCTTTTGCACTTCAAATCTCTGCTCTATACAATCCTGTCAGCACAATCATATCTTCATGTATCCATCTCTTTGTATTAATTCCGAAACATCTATTCTCATTACACTATTCAACCCACTTAGACATTTACTTGCTTCCTTCTCTCTATGACTTACCTCTGCACCCACTTGTCCACTCCTTGATGCCTGTGACCCCAGATACTTAAAACTCTCAACTTCAAGCAACTCCTCATTCACTCCTACATGCAATATGCCAACATTAACATTCTTCGTGCATCTCATGACTTCAATTTTATCAATATTCACTTGTAACTTCCTTTTTCCACACACCCTAACAGACTCAATCACCAAATGATTCAGTTAATTTTCAGTATCAGCCACCTGTACAGTATCACCCGCAAATAGCAACTGTTTAAATTTCCACAATCTTCCATACTCCCCCACTAGTTTCAAACCTCTGTCTAATAGTCTTTCATTTACTTCCCTTACCACTACATCCATATACACATTAAACAACAATGTCGACATTACACAACCTTGATGTAACCATACATTCACCTCAAACTAATCTCTCATACCATTCACGACTCTCACACATGCTCTACTTTTCTTGTAAAAACTCTTCACCGCTTTCAGCAAACGTCAACTTATTTCATACAGTCGCAACACACTCCACAACCCCTCTCTATCTACCTTGTCATGCGATTTCTCTAAGCCCATAAAAGACCATTTTTCCCTGCTTTTCTCCAACAACTTCTCACACACCTGTCTTACTACAGATACCTGATTCACACATCCTCTTCCTCTCTGGAACTTACACTGTTCTTCCCCAGGCACTCTCTCAGTAACTTTCCTAATTCTCTCAATTAACACTCTTCCATATACTTTACCAACTACTCACAACACACTATATCCTCTAAAACTACTACATTCATACTTATCTCCTTTTCCTTTGTAAAATGGAACTATACATAACTCCTCCAATCAACTGGAACCCTTCCTTTCCTGAAGCATATATTCAACAACCTAAACCAGGGGTGTGTAATCTTTTTTCCCAAAGGGCCACTAGTCACGACTCTGTTGGTATGGAGGGCCACATAACCTTACTATTTCATGCTATTTACTACGATCGAAGACATATTATGTGAGATTATACTAATAAAGATAGATAATTTGTTTGTTATTGATTTTATTTAAATTGGGATCACAAAAATAAGAATTGTCTGAAACAAAAGTATTTTCCTTACTATAAATGAGCAAATGAAAGGCTACCGTACCTTATTATTATAATGTACAAACATAAATAATTACTTATTTTTGTTTAACTGGGATCATTAACATAAGAATTATCAAACACAGACATTTTCCTAATCATTAATGAGCAAATGAAAGGCTACCCTAGTGAGATGGTTGATGTTGCAATTGGGACACCAACTCATCAATATCAGGCTGTACGGATGATGTGGCTACACGCAGGGTACATTCCAAATGTTCATCAGTAAGTAAAGACCTATGCTTGTGTTTAACTAGATTCATTTTTGAAAAAAGCTGCTCACATACATATGTGCTACCAAACACTGCCATCATTTTCCTTGCATGAGCAGAGAATCTTGGATACACTGTTACTGATACATGCTTCTTATAAAACTGGTATACTGAGCTATTAACTTCTTTCTTAGTTCATCATTGCACTGTAGTTCAATACTTTCCATCTGTATGTCCTTGGGAATTGCTGTCACATCCACAGAAAAAGGAGAAGCAAAGACTTCAATGGCTTGTGAATGTTTCTTGAGGTCACCAAATCTTTCTGAAAATTCCTCTCGTAAGACTGCCAATTTGTCACCATACTTCTGATACTGAGGGTTGCTAGTGTCATGGTTTTTCAGTGTAGGAAAGTGGGCTGGGTTTTGGTTTCTGATTTGTGACTCCCTCAGACGCAATTTTATCTGGAAGCCTTTGATCAGTGAGAACATCTCATTTATTAGTTGATCTTTTCCTTGAAGTCTAACATTCAGTGCACTAAGATGATCAGTTATATCTACTAAAAATGCTAAATCACATCTCCATTCCTTATCTCTCAATTCAGGGATAGCATTACCTTTCATATCTAAGAACAGCGCAATTTCTTCCAAAAGGTCATATGCTCTCTTCAACATTCCTGCTTTGCTTAGCCACCCTACCTCACAAAAATACTTCACATCACTGTACTCTGCATCAATGTCTGCCATTAACTGCTGAAACTCGCGGTGATTTAGACCTCTTGACCTAATGAAATTGACAGCTTTCACGAGAATATTAGTCACATGCTGAAAGTTTATTGTCTTCGCACATAAAGCTTCCTGGTGTATGATACAATGCAGGACAATAAGTGAACCGAAGTCAATATTTTGAGACCCCATTCTAGTCTTCAGTAATCCAACAACCCCATTTCTCTGACCAGACATCGCAGGCGCACCATCTGTTGTAATGGAAACTAAATTCGTGTAGTCCAGTCCAAACCTTGCCAATGCTTTTTCCAATTCATCAAAAATAGATTGTCCTGTTGTGGTCCCCTTCATGCTTTGTAGTGAAACCATTTCCTCTGTAATATTATAGTCATTGTCAACTCCCTTAATATACACAGCCAGTTGTGCAGTGTCTGCGGTGTCACAACTCTCATCAAGAGCAACAGAGTATGAAGAAAAAGCACTAACTCGCTTGGCAATTGTACTTTCAATATTCCCTGTAAGACTGTCTATTCTTCTAGCAACAGTATATCTTGAAAGGCTTATGTTTTCAACTAGTTTCTTTTTGTCAGGAAACATATTGTCTGAGGCTACACACAAACATTCTTTAACTACCTCACCATCAGAATAGGGCTTGAGTCTTTTTGCAAGGATTTGACTAATCAAAAAGCCTGTTTTGAGAGATGCATCATATTCCTTAAGTTTCTTTGTAAACACTGACTGTTGTCCTTTCAGAGATTTCTGCAAGAATGATATTTTTTCTTTGCGTGCTTCACCTGTCATATTTTCATATTCTTTTTGCTTTGTGATGTAGTGTCTTTTGATGTTATATTCTTTTAAAACAGAAATGGTTTCATGGCACACAAGGCACATTGCTTTCCCTCCTGATTGTATACATAAATATTGTTCAGCCCATTTCTCTTAAAAACTCCGGTTTTCATCTGAAATCTTGCGTTTTTTACTCGTAGAAGCCATTATTAGTGCAATAAGATCTCTCCTGCTGAGCAAAATATATAATAGGAAAAAGTTAACTTTAAATTAAAGACTAACTCTAATTAAGTTGTTTATGTTGCAGTTTTGTGATTGGCTTTAGAAAACTTGCAAGCAAAACATTTTGAGAATTATATATTTCTGCTGAAAATGTGGTATTAATTATATTGCAATCTATTACATTTTTCTTAATTAAAGGCTTTAATTAAGAATAATGTAATAGATTGCAATATAATTAGTACCAATTTTCAGCAGAAATATATAATTCTCAAAATGTTTTGCTTGCAAGTTTTCTAAAGCCAATCACAAAACTGCAACATAAACAACTTAGAGTTAGACTTTGAATACCGGTAATCACAAATCAACCACAACAAATGAAGCACACTGATTTCACCACTTGAGTCTGAGATAAACTGAGAACTATATTAATTCCTATACGGCTGTACTGCAAAGCATAGCAGAGAGTGTAAAAAGTGTGAACATCCAACCTTAAAAATAATGATCGTTTCGGTGTTTATAATGATCTTAAAAGGGGTTACTGATAACGATGACCCCTCGTACCATCGGTTATTGAGGAAGGGTTGTTGATGAAAACAAGAGAGAGAGAGAGAGAGAGAGAGAGAGAGAGAGAGAGAGAGAGAGAGAGAGAGAGAGAGAGAGAGAGAGAGAGAGAGGAGATTGAGAAAAAGTTGTTGGAATATTCAGTTCGAGGCTCTCTCTCTCTCTCTCTCTCTCTCTCTCTCTCTCTCTCTCTCTCTCTCTCTCTCTCTCTCTCTCTCTCTCTCTCTCTCTCTCTCTCTCTCTCTCTCTCCTCTCTCTCTCTCTCTCTCTCTCTCTCTCAGGGCTGCACTATAGCTTATTTATTTTTAGGAGAAAGGGCCGCAATGAAAGCCTTTGGGGGCCGCAGGTTGCACACCCCTGAGTCCTAAACATACAATCCCACTAATGCCTTCCCACCTTTTGACATACATTTGACATGACACCCACCAACCTCTGGTGCTTTACCTGCTTTCCTTGCTCTCAGTGCTAAATGTACCTACTCTTTTGTTATTTCTTTATCATTCTCATCACCTAACATTAGCTACTCCTCCTTCTTCTTTGTCTGCATCTTTTCCCACTTTTATGTGGGGTCGATGTTTCTGGTCAGTCTTCTCCATTTGTTTCTGTCCCATACCTCATCACCCAACAAACCTTTAGACCTCAGGTCGTCATTGATGCAATCCATCCACCTACGCCTTGGTCTCCCTTTCCTTCTCCTACCCTGTATATCCATTTCCATCACCCTCCTCCCAACATACTGTTCATCCCTCCTAACGACATGACCATACCATCTTAGTCTACTTTCTTGTATCTTATCTGATATTGCTTTAACTTTTGAGGTACCTCCAATTACCTCGTTTCTGATCTTATCTCTTCTTGTCACCCCACACATCCATCTCAACATCCTCATCTCTGCCACATCCAGCTTTTTCTCTTGTGTCTTCTTTATTGCCCATGAGGCTGGCTTGCCCCCCCCCCCCCCTCAGTGGCTGGGTTATCACCTAACATTAGCATTCTACATTAATTTTCCACAGCCACAATCTCTGCCTCTATATCATTTTCCTCATTTATCTATTCCTTGAAATATTCAGCCAATCTCTCTCTCACCTATATTTCATTTTCTAGCAATTGTCCATTTGCTCCTTTCAACTTCTCTTCCTTAGTAGACTCACCTTTCCTCACTCTTTTCACTTCCTTTCAAAACATCCTCTTAGTCCTTTCAAAATTCTCAGACAGGCTTCTACTCTACCTTACATCCGCTTCTTTCTTTGCCTCCCTCACCACTATCTTTGCTAACCTCCTCTTTGCACAGTGCCTTTCATGCACCTCTACGTTGCTTACCTGCAACCATGCCTCAAATGCCTGCTTCTACTCAGCCACTACTGCACTCACCTCTTCATTCCACCATTCACTACTTTTGCTTTTACTTCAAGAAATTAGTCTCCTTCAACACACTGCCTCTGCACACTTCACAACTTCCTCCCTGAAATAACCCCATTCTTCTTCCACTCCCTCCTCCATTTTCTCTTTCACTACATTCTACACATTCCCCAGCCTAGCCTTATGCTCACAGTTTTTTCACTTTCTTATTCAGTTCACTCACTTTTAACACCTCTTTTCCTCTCTCACTTCTCCTCTTTCTCCACTTTTCTCCCACTCTCACTCTACTTTCCACTAAATAATAATCATATATTCCACCACTAGCTCCTCTCAGTACATTCACATCCAATACTCTTCCAATCACCCTCCTGTTCTCCACAACATAATCCATTAATGTTCTGTCAACTAACCTTACATTATCTACTCTGACCCATATATATACTTGTGCAATCAACATCTCTCTCTCAGTACTCATTTCTATCATTTTCTATCTGCTCTCATTCCTACCAGATACTCCATACTTCCCAAGTACACCATTTTCTGGCTCAATCCCTACTCTAGAATTCAAATCTTCTATCAACACCACATTCATTCCTAAGTCTTCGACACACTCGTTCAATTTCATTCAAAATTCTTCTCTTTCTTCCTCACTTCTTTCACTGCCAGCGCCATATGCATTCACAAACGCTCGAGCCTCGCATCCCAGTCTCATTTTAGCTACTGTTATTCGAGATGATGCTTTTTTTCACTCCACCACAAGCTTATTTATCTCTTCACCTACCAACAGCGTCACTTCCTTTCTTCCTCTCCCTGTGTCAACTTCCGACACCCTACCTACTACACTCCCAAATGTCACCTCACCATTAACTTTTAGCTTAGTTTGCTCACTGCAAGTATATCCATCGTTCTCTCCACAAACATACTTCCTAGCACCTCCCTCTTACTCTCACTAACACCATGACAACACAAATTCAAAAACTCCATTACTAGGATTCTAGGTGGAATCTCCTGCCAGACTACTCCTGCATCTCTTCACCATACAAAGATAAAAACACAGAGGAGAGGATTCCCAGTCCCCAGCTCCCCCATTTAGTCGACTTTTACGACACGCAGGGGAACGCGGAGGAAGTATTCTACCCCCTCCCTCAGGGGAATATATATATATATATATAAATATATATATATATATATATATATATATATATATATATATATATATATATATATATATATATATATATATATATATATATTGACCTAATTGTAAGTACCTATTTGTGCTTACAAGAAAGAGTCCCAAGCTCGTAACTTTCCGTCTCCTGGTCAGATTCATTTTGTCCTTAGTGATACTTATCATACTTGTCCTTAAAACTATGGATTGAGTTAGCCTTAATTACCTCCTCACTTAGCGAATTTCTGTTATCAACTACTCTTACACTAAAAAAAAAAGTAATTCCTTACATCCTGCAAAGAAGTTTTCCTACGAAGCTTCAAACTATGACCTCTAGTTCTAGTGCCAACCATTTCAAAATATCAATTCCTATCCACTCTGTCATAACTAAGAAAGAATTTAAAAACCATCACCATATCACCCCTCATTTTTCTATCTTCGAGTGATGGTAAGTAAATATATATATATATATATATATATATATATATATATATATATATATATATATATATATATATATATATATATATATATATATATATATATATATATATATATATATATATATATATATATATATATATATATATATATATATATATATATATATTTAATATGTGTGTATATAATATATATTTATATATGTATGTGTGTATGTGTGTGTGCGTGCGTGTATGTGTGTGTGTGTGTATCAAATTTCAGTGCAAAAATATATGAATATTTGTAAATGTGACACTTGAAAATGCGTGTTAATGGTTCTTGTATAAATTCAAGCTGTTAACTTTCTTCATAGGGGTTCGATTTTACAGTGAAATGATCTCTATTGTATGTATGTAAAAGTGGGGTATTTCAATGCGTGTCAATAGGTTTGTTGTTCAAGTAGGATTTCTCGATGTTGTGGCAACGGCCCTCACATTCGTCACATTCAGTCATGTTTCTCAGTTATTTAGAACTCTTTTTCCAAGTTGCCAACATGCTTTCTACGTACTATGAAACCCTTCTTTGTGTGTTTCTGGTTATAAATTTTTTTTCTTTATATCCTAGTGTTTTCTCTTCCTGAGTAATTTTATTAATTTTTTATTACTGATAATAATAATAATCCATGTCTATACAGATACATACATATAAATGGCCCCATTTCTCCTTGTAAGGGGGGTGGCCAAACCAAGAAACAAGCATACACCACGATCCACACATACCTCAACTACTCCTCTTAGCTCATTGGCGATAAAGGGTTGCTGCTTGGGTCACCCACAAGGTGGGCAGGCAAGGATATTCTGCAGTTAGGCCCAACAGCCGCAGCTGGTTTACCCCCGCCAATTCATCACATGGCAACTCCCCTCACACACATCCATCACAGTTCACTGAGCTAGCAGGTGCAAGAAATCCCTTTGGCCGTGTCACCTATGCACAATCTTCCTGCACTCATTCCTATCTCTTGAATGCTCTCTTACCTGCTCTACTGACATTCCACGTGCATTCAGTGCCCTTTTCAAGCCATCCATCCATATCATTCTAGGTCTTCCTCTTGACCTAACTCCAATCACTTCTACACTCCACACTCTCTTCGCATTTCGTTAATCACTCAGCCTTTCCATGCGTCCAAACTAACTCAACATTCTCTGAGCTAACCTACCCAACAGCCTTCTTTCAACACCCGTTCTCTGTCTGATATCCTCATTTCTCACTCTATCTATTCTAGATACACCAATCATACTTCCCAAACACCTCATCTCCAATACATTCAACTTGTTTTTTTTCAACCTCCCTTGCCATTCAAGTCTCTGCTCCAGACAATGCTGCTGGCACAATCACACCTTCTTGTGTCCTTCTCTATGCATTCATTCCCAAATACTTATTTTTCATCACACTTTTCATCCAACCTAGACATTTAGTTGCTTTCTTCGCCCTATGACTTACCTCCACATCCACTCGTCCATTCCTTGATATGTACAACCCCAGATACTTAAAGCTTTCAACTTCTTCATATAACTCCCCATTCACTCGTACATTCAATCTACCAATATTAACACTCGTCTTGCATCTCTTGACTCTTCTTTTACCAATATTCACTTACAACTTCCTTGATTCACACACCCTAACAAACTCAATCACCAAACAAATCAGTTCATTCTCATTATCAGCCACCAGTGCGGTGTCATCTGCGAAGAGCAATTAATTCAATTTCCATACCCTTCTATACTCATCCACTAATTTCAAGCCTCTGTCTTATACACTTTAATTTACCACTCCATCCATATACACATTAAAAAACCATGGTGACATTACACAACCTTGACATAATGCTACATTTACCTCAAATCAATCACTCATACCATTCACGACTCTCACACATTCATGTAAAAACTCTTCACCTCATTCAAAAAATTTCAACTTATGCCATACAGTCACAATATGCTCCACAACCCCTCTCTATCAACCCTGTCATATGGTTTCTCTAAGTCTAGAAAAGCCAAAACAAATTTCTTACCTTTCTCCAAGAACTTCTCACACACCTGTCTTGCCATAAACACTGATCCACACATCCTCTTCTTCTCCTTAACCCACGCTGTTCCAAATCAATCGCTCAGTACCTTTTCCTAATTATCTCAAGTAACACTCTTCCAGATACATTACCAACTACGCTCAATAAACTAATTCCTCTAAAACTACTATGCTCATACTTATCTCCTTTCCCTTTATAGAGTGGAACTACACATGCACTCCTCCGGTACATACATTCAACAACCTAACCATCCAATCCACTAATGCCTCCCCACCTTTTGACAAGCATTTTGCATGACACCCATCTATCCCTGGTGCTTTGCCTGCTTTCACTGCTCTCAATGCCAAATGTACCTCCTCTTTTGTAATTTCTTTATCGTTCTCATCACCCAACATTGGCATGCTCCATTTATTTCCCACAGCCACAATCTATGCCTCTCTATCATCTTCCTCATTTAGCAGTTCCTTGAAATACTTAGCCCATCTCTCTCTCACCTTTATTTTGTGTACTAGCAATTGCCTATTTGCTCCTTTTACCCTCTTCTCCTTACGAGCCTCACGTTTCCTCACTTTTTCACTTCCTTCCAAAACATCTTTTAATTTCTTACAGAATTTTCAGACAAACTCCTACCTCACCTTACATCCATTTCTCTCTTTGTCTCTCACCACTAACTTTGCTTGACTCCTCTTAGCACTATTCCTTGAATATGCCTCAGCATTACCTATCAGCAGCCATACCTCATATGCCTGCTTCTTTTCAGCCACTACTGCACTCACCTCTTCATTCCACCATTCACTACCTTTCCTTCTATTTCCAGCAGTAAGACTCCTTCAACACACTGCCTCTGCACACTTCACAACTTCCTCTTTGAAACAATTCTATTCCTCTTCCACTTCCTCCTCCCCCTTATTTACTATATTTCACACACATTCCTCAGACTAGCCTTATATTCACAGTCTTTTTCTTTCTTATTCAGTTCACTTACTTTTAGCACCTCTCTTCTTGTCTCGCTTCTCTTCTTTCTCCACTTTTTTCCCACTCTCACTCTACTTTCCACTAAATAATAATCAGATATTCCACCACTAGCTCCTCTCAGTACATTCACATCCAATACTCTATCAATCACCCTCCAGTTCACCACAACATAATCCATTGATGCTCTGTCCACTACTCTTCCATTATCTACTCGGACCCACATATACTTGTGCATTGCCTTCTATTTAAGTACAGTATTAGCAATCAACATCTCTCTCTCAATACACATATCTATAATTTTCTTTCCACTCTTATTTCTACCAGGTATTCCATACTCCCCAATTAAGCCATCTGCTGGGTCATTCTCTACTCTAGCATTCAAATCTCCCATCAACACCACATTCACATTCTTACCCAAGTCTTCCACACAGTAGTTAAATTTCATCCAAAATTCTCTTTCTTCTTCACTTCTTTCACCGCCAGTGCCATATGCACTTACAAACGCCCAAACCTCATTTCCCAGTCTCATTTTAGCCACTATTATTCGCGATGATACCTCCTTTTATTCCACCACACACTTATCTCTTCAGTTACCAACAGAGCGACTTCTCTCCTCTTCTCTCTCTCTCAACTCCAGACACCCTACCTACTAGACTCCCAAATGTCATCTAACCATTTCTTTTTATCTTAAATTCTCTCAGTGCAAGCATATCCATTTTTCTATCTACTAACATACTCCCTATCACCTCCCTCTTACTTTCACTAACACCACAACCACATACAATGAGAGACCCAATTACTATGGTTCTGGCTGGATCTCTCCTGGCAGAATACCTCCGCATTTCTTGGTCACTCGTAGGATAAAATATACAGAGTAGGGGATTCCCAGTCCCCCCGCTCTGCCTCTTTTAGTTGACTTTTGCAATACGCAGGGGGACATGGAGGGAGTATTTTACCCCCCTTATAAGGCAGGTGCTGAGTCAAAGCAAAATACCTAGACTCATGGCAGGGAGATGTACAGGGGAGGTGATTCCCGGTCCCCTCACTTTGCCCGATTTCGTCTACTTTTACGACACGTTAGGGAAGACGGAGAAAGTGTTCCTTCCACCATCCCTGAGAGGGAATAATAATAATAATGATAATAATAATAATAATAATAATAATAATAATAATAATAATAATAATAATAATAATAATAATAATAATAATAATAATAATAATAATAATAATAATAATAATAATAACAATAATAATAATTATTATAATCACCATCTCTCTCTCTCTCTCTCTCTCTCTCTCTCTCTCTCTCTCTCTCTCTCTCTCTCTCTCTCTCTCTCTCTCTCTCTCTCTCTCTCTCTCTCTCTCTCTCGTCTTTCACATACTTATTTGGGTCAGGAGTACGCGAGGCATAAAATATTTAAAGAACTGTTGATCTGTTTAGGAAGGTTAACCTGACACGCGGTGGTATGAAGGTATTTTATGTATATATATATATATATATATATATATATATATATATATATATATATATATATATATATATATATATATATATATATATATATATATATATATATATATATATATATATATATATATATATATATATATATATATATATACATATATATATATATATATATATATATATATATATATATATATATATATATATATATATATATATATATATATATATATATATATATATATATGTTTCGGTTTTACGTCAAGGACTCCCTTTTCTACCAAAGACTAAGACGGTTGCCTTCTTGCGAAGGACTTGTTTTGGAACATGTAATCTTTACCCTGAGTGCATGCCCTTGCTAACCTCAGACCGTGACGGGGCGCGAACCCTCGACCTGACGCCTCAGAGTCGCGGACGTTACCGCTTGAGCCACGGTGACTACATATATATATATATATATATATATATATATATATATATATATATATATATATATATATATATATATATATATATATATATTTATATATATATATATATATATATATATATATATATATATATATATATATATATATATATATATATATATATATAATATGTATGTGTGTGTGGGTGTCTATATATGTATAGTACCGTTTAATGGGTTGTTTCATATAGTAAGTACGTTTTGGGCATTTGGGGGAACGTAGGGTTTTGTCTTGCGACGAATATATAGATGACAGCCTTTAGAAGCTGTTTAAGCATTGACTTTGCAAATGCCTTTACGATATCATAAACAAAATCATAGATATGAACACCTAAAATCACATGATGCGAAAAATATAAGGGAGGAAAATGCAGTTCCATAATCACACTCGCCCATATATTCGAGTGTATATTTTATATACAAATAAATAATAATTAAATTAATGGCTATATATGAATATATATATATATATATA
>JAXCGZ010018887.1:115000-120000 GCA_037179515.1 Halocaridina rubra
AGTATTATTATTATTATTATTATTATTGTTATTATTATTATTATTATTATTATTATTATTATTATTATTATTATTATTATTATTATTATTATTATTGTTATCATTATTATTATTACTATTATTATTATTATTATTATTATTATTATTATTATTATTATTATTATTATTATTATGATTATCGATCTATATTTCCATATTGTTATATTATCATGTTTCATGCAATTGTCCCCTTTCCTCTGTTCTCTTTCATTTCCCTTCCCCTCTCTTCCCCTTTCCTTCCCCTTTCTTCCCCTTCCCTTCCCTTCTCTTCCCCTTCCCCTATCCCTTTCCATTTTATGCGTTGCAGCGTACTGTATTTATATGTGTGCGCTTGGAGGTCGTTAGAAATCAATATTTAATTAAATAGTATTACCTGAGTATGTTCGCTGCAACAGGTAGAACACTTGTCCTATTTACCTTACGAGTAAAAAATAAAAAAAATGCATAAATACGTAAGTCTTTCCATATACAAAAGCCATCCCCTTGTTAGGGGATATGGCTGAGTAAAAAAAAAAAGAATTCTTTATGGGAGGAATATACAGGGGAGGAGAATTCCCCGGTCCCCTGGCGCCTTCCCAATGAATCGCATTCTCCCCCCCCCCCCCGATGATATATTGCTAATTACTGAAAACGATGAGTCACTTGGAAATCGGCAAACACAATTATGATAGAATATATATGTATATGCACACACACACACACACACACACACACACACACACACACACACACACACACGCACACACACACACGCACACACACACACACACACACAAACACACACACACACTCCCAATCCCACATTTACAGGATGTAAGGAAATACTGTATTATTGTAAGAGTACTTGATGTTTGGTATTCGCTAAGCGAAGAAATAATTAATTCTAAGTCAATCCGTAGTTTTAAGGACAAGTATGACAAATATAATTAAGTACAAGAATGGATCAGACCAGGAGACGGGGAGTTACGAGAATAGGGCTCTATTCCGAAAGCACATATAGGTAATTACTATCACACACACAAACGCACACACACAATGGTAGAGAACTTCAGGAGGATCTAAATAATCTGCATGAGTGGTCAGAAAAGTGGCTAATAAAATTCAATACTTCAAAATGTAAGGTAATGAGAATGGGTACAAGTGCAAGAAGGCCCAAGCTTGACTACTCGGTGGCTGGAGTACAACTTCAAAAGACAAAAAATGAGAGAGATCTAGGAGTAAACATACTGGCAGATTTGTCTCCAGAAATACATATAAATGGCATAATAAGGGCAGCATATGCATTCTTATCAAATGTAAGGGTAGCCTTCAGGCACATGGACAAGGAAATGTTCAGAAATATATATGTAACCTATGTGAGGCCAAAACTCGAATATGCAGCCCCCTTTTGGAATCCGCACTTGAAAAAGCACATAGCTAAGCTTGAAAAAGTTCAAAGACATGCCACGAAACTGGTGCCAGAAATACGTAATCTCAGTTATGATGAGAGGCTGAGGGAATTAGACTTACCATCACTCGAAGCTAGAAGAGTGAGGGGGGATATGGTGACAGTCTTTAAATTCCTTGATGGTTATGATAGAGTGGATAGGGATCGATATTTTGATATGGCTGGCTCTAGAACTAGAGGTCATAGTTTGAAGCTTGGTAAAAAAACTTCTTTGCAGGATGTAAGGAAATACTTTTTCAGTGTAAGAGTAGTTGATAATTGGAATTGGCTAAGCGAGGAGGTAGTTAATGCTATCTCAATCCATAGTTTTAAGGACAGGTATGATAAGTATGACTAAGTCTAAAATGGGACCGATGAGGAGACGGGAAGATACGAGCTTTGGGCTCTTTCCCGTAAACACAATTAGGTAATCACAATTAGGTAATCACACACACACACATTAGAATGGATAAAATCTTACTTAGAAGGAAGGGAACAGAGGGTTAGAGTAAGACACTCAGTGTCTGAATGGGGAAGAGTTAGTAGTGGAGTTCCACAGGGTTCAGTTTTAGGGCCACTTTTGTTCCTTGTATATGTAAATGACCTACCAGAGTCTGTAAATTCATTCATGAATATGTTTGCAGATGATGCAAAGATTGTGAAGAAAGTAGGAAACGAGAACAATGGTAGAGAACTTCCGGAAGTTCTAAATAGTCTGCATGAGTGGTCAGAAATGTGGCTAATGAAATTCAATACTTCAAAATGTAAGGTAATGAGAATGGGTACAAGTGCAAGAAGGCCCAAGCTTGACTACTCGGTGGCTGGAGTACAACTTCAAAAGACAAAAAAATGAGAGAGATCTAGGAGTAAACATACTGGCAGATTTGTCTCCAGAAATACATATAAATGGCATAGTAAGGGCAGCATATGCATTCTTATCAAATGTAAGGGTAGCCTTCAGGCACATGGACAAGGAAATGTTCAGAAATATTTATGTAACCTATGTGAGGCCAAAACTCGAATATGCAGCCCCATTTTGGAGTCCACACTTGAAAAAGCACGTAGTTAACCTGGAAAAAGTTCAAAGACATGCCATGAAACTGGTGCCAAAAATACGTAATCTCAGTTATGATGGGAGGCTGAGGGAATTAGACTTACCATCACTCGAAGCTAGAAGATTGAGGGGGGATATGGTGAGTCTTTAAATTCCTTGATGGTTATGATAGAGTGGATAGGGATCGATATTTTGATATGGCTGGCTCTAGAACTAGAGGTCATAGTTTGAAGCTTGGTAAGAAAACTTCTTTGCAGGATGTAAGGAAATACTTTTTCAGTGTAAGAGTAGTTGATAATTGGAATTGGCTAAGCGAGGAGGTAGTTAATGCTATCTCAATCCATAGTTTTAAGGACAGGTATGATAAGTATGACTAAGTCTAAAATGGGACCGATGAGGAGACGGGAAGATACGAGCTTTGGGCTCTTTCCCGTAAACACAATTAGGTAATCACAATTAGGTAATCACACACACACACATTAGAATGGATAAAATCTTACTTAAAAGGAAGGGAACAGAGGGTTAGAGTAAGACACTCAGTGTCTGAATGGGGAAGAGTTAGTAGTGGAGTTCCACAGGGTTCAGTTTTAGGGCCACTTTTGTTCCTTGTATATGTAAATGACCTACCAGAGTCTGTAAATTCATTCATGAATATGTTTGCAGATGATGCAAAGATTGTGAAGAAAGTAGGAAACGAGAACAATGGTAGAGAACTTCCGGAAGTTCTAAATAGTCTGCATGAGTGGTCAGAAATGTGGCTAATGAAATTCAATACTTCAAAATGTAAGGTAATGAGAATGGGTACAAGTGCAAGAAGGCCCAAGCTTGACTACTCGGTGGCTGGAGTACAACTTCAAAAGACAAAAAATGAGAGAGATCTAGGAGTAAACATACTGGCAGATTTGTCTCCAGAAATACATATAAATGGCATAGTAAGGGCAGCATATGCATTCTTATCAAATGTAAGGGTAGCCTTCAGGCACATGGACAAGGAAATGTTCAGAAATATTTATGTAACCTATGTGAGGCCAAAACTCGAATATGCAGCCCCATTTTGGAGTCCACACTTGAAAAAGCACGTAGTTAACCTGGAAAAAGTTCAAAGACATGCCATGAAACTGGTGCCAAAAATATGTAATCTCAGTTATGATGGGAGGCTGAGGGAATTAGACTTACCATCACTCGAAGCTAGAAGATTGAGGGGGGATATGGTGAGTCTTTAAATTCCTTGATGGTTATGATAGAGTGGATAGGGATCGATATTTTGATATGGCTGGCTCTAGAACTAGAGGTCATAGTTTGAAGCTTGGTAAGAAAACTTCTTTGCAGGATGTAAGGAAATACTTTTTCAGTGTAAGAGTAGTTGATAATTGGAATTGGCTAAGCGAGGAGGTAGTTAATGCTATCTCAATCCATAGTTTTAAGGACAGGTATGATAAGTATGACTAAGTCTAAAATGGGACCGATGAGGAGACGGGAAGATACGAGCTTTGGGCTCTTTCCCGTAAACACAATTAGGTAATCACAATTAGGTAATCACACACACACACATTAGAATGGATAAAATCTTACTTAGAAGGAAGGGAACAGAGGGTTAGAGTAAGACACTCAGTGTCTGAATGGGGAAGAGTTAGTAGTGGAGTTCCACAGGGTTCAGTTTTAGGGCCACTTTTGTTCCTTGTATATGTAAATGACCTACCAGAGTCTGTAAATTCATTCATGAATATGTTTGCAGATGATGCAAAGATTGTGAAGAAAGTAGGAAACGAGAACAATGGTAGAGAACTTCCGGAAGTTCTAAATAGTCTGCATGAGTGGTCAGAAATGTGGCTAATGAAATTCAATACTTCAAAATGTAAGGTAATGAGAATGGGTACAAGTGCAAGAAGGCCCAAGCTTGACTACTCGGTGGCTGGAGTACAACTTCAAAAGACAAAAAATGAGAGAGATCTAGGAGTAAACATACTGGCAGATTTGTCTCCAGAAATACATATAAATGGCATAGTAAGGGCAGCATATGCATTCTTATCAAATGTAAGGGTAGCCTTCAGGCACATGGACAAGGAAATGTTCAGAAATATTTATGTAACCTATGTGAGGCCAAAACTCGAATATGCAGCCCCATTTTGGAGTCCACACTTGAAAAAGCACGTAGTTAACCTGGAAAAAGTTCAAAGACATGCCATGAAACTGGTGCCAAAAATACGTAATCTCAGTTATGATGGGAGGCTGAGGGAATTAGACTTACCATCACTCGAAGCTAGAAGATTGAGGGGGGATATGGTGAGTCTTTAAATTCCTTGATGGTTATGATAGAGTGGATAGGGATCGATATTTTGATATGGCTGGCTCTAGAACTACAGGTCATAGTTTGAAGCTTGGAAAGAAAACTTCTTTGCAGGATGTAAGGAAATACTATTTCGGTGTAAGAGTAGTTGATAATTGAAATTGGCTAAGCGAGGAGGTAGTTAATGCTAACTC
>JAXCGZ010018887.1:127500-237500 GCA_037179515.1 Halocaridina rubra
AGAGAGAGAGAGAGAGAGAGAGAGAGAGAGAGAGAGAGAGAGAGAGAGAGAGAGAGAGAGGAGAGAGAGAGAGAGACGATTAAAAGATCCTGTTTACTGTGGTATAAGACAGTAAGGAATATGAATTCTCGTTGCAATGACTCACTTACTGTCACACGAAAAGACCAAATTAGAACTCACTCAATATCCAGCAGAAACATTTCTCAAAGCTTCACAAATATTCATAGAAATTTTTCATCACATCAGTCGCAGGTCATGCCATAAGCAACGACCAGATATTTTTAAAAATAATAATCACGAAAAAGTTAATGCACTGGTGATAAAGTTGCTAAAACAGTATTATACCTTAGATTGAATGCATATCTTGTATTCTTTTTTTCCAGACACAGATGTCTTACTTGTGCAACAGATGGTCAGTATTGATAGTGTCAGAAGTGACTGAAATATAGGGCAGGCATTATGCCTAGAAAAAACTTGAGCTCTTGCTAAGATCCATGCTTTACGACGAAAAAAGATTTTCAGGAATAGGCAAGTCCTAATGATTTCAAAAATATTTAGAAAAAGAATATGGTGTCATTTAAGCTCTGATGATACTACCAACTGAAAGTGACATTACCATGGAAACTTGGCTATTACCAGGAAGGATTCCATTACCCTCTCTTATTTATCGTGGTGGAATTTGATTAGGTTACTGAAAAAAGTTGTCCATTGGTTCCCATAGAGGACGTTTAAGTTTATGTCCTATAACTGCCTCTAGCAGTATCTCGTCACAAGGACCTCATGGGAACATAGTTTCATGACCTCGGTCTTCGAGTAAAAAAAAAAAAATGAATATCCCAGTCTTACAATGTCTCATGGATCTCATGTTAAAAATATACGTTTTTTTTAAGTAAATAGACTGAACTCTATTTTTTTTTTAATGAAATTTCACCATATAATCCTTGAATGGACTGTGGAGGGACATGAGTGGCACTGAATTTTGTAAATATAAGAAATTCTTAAATCTCCTGGTCACTGTGGCAAAGTTGTAGCGCTCACAACTTTGAGTCGTCAGGTCGAGGTTAAAAAGATAATTTACTCAGGGTAACGAACGCACCTGCCAACACCAAAGTCTTTCGCCAGAAAGCACCGTTCTAGCCTTTTGTAGAAAAGGGAGTAAGTTACGTAAAACCGATCATTAACTTCAAGAGATCCTTAAGTGATTTTTCACAAAATCGTCGTCGGACTCATGGACCGCTCTCTAAAACAAAACACAGCAGTAGCGTATGTAGTAGCTCCCCGTCTCCTTCTCGGTTTATTTTTTCTTTATTCACTAAAACTTATCATATATTCTATTAAAGCCATGAATGCATTTCATATTTACCGTTTTTTTCTCTTAGAGTATTCCAGTGATTAACTGTCATTACACTGAAAAAAAGTACTTCTTACATCCTGCAAAGAAGTTTTTTTTATTTTTTACAATGCTTCAAATTATATCCTCGAGTTATACTCTTAATTCTGTTAAAACAATGGAGGAATTTGAACACACCATATCCTCCTTCTTCTATTTTCAAGTTATATATATATATATATATATATATATATATATATATATATATATATATATATATATATATATATATATATATATATATATATATATATATATATATATATATATATATATATATATATATATATATATATATATATATATATATATATATATATATATATATATATATATATATATATATATATATATATATATATATATATATATATATATATATATATATATATATATATATATATATATATATATATATATAATTACCTTAGATCCAATTTGATTCCCGCACTGTCCAGCTTGGATATGAACAATTTCTCTCATTGTATGACTTTCCAAATGAGTATTCTATTCTTATATTCCTTTGCTTGTGTTCCCTTCAACAACGTCTGAATATACGTCGTGTGTCTCGGCTTCGGAACTGCAGTTGTTGTTGTTCTTTCGTCTGTGTGTATGTGTGTGTGAGTGTGGTATCCGTGGAGCGCACGAGTTACACTTGAACTAAATGCGACCCATTTACCCAGCTCGTTACTCTAGAGAGAGAGAGAGAGAGAGAGAGAGAGAGCTAGCTAGCTCGGTAATTTCATCATGTGCGTTCGTTTTTACGTACGAGACCAGAGGCTTCCTACGACTAGACTTAGCTCTTGGAATAGTCACCAGAATTGCAGTGCAATCATGAATGTGTTGTCATGTTGAATTGATCCATTTTATATAATTTTATTATTTCTAATTTTTTTCTTCTTTTTCTGAACTAAGTTGCTTCCCCTGCTGGTGCCATCTGGTTTATAGCTTTTTTTTTCCAGCTGGGCTTGTTACTTGGCTTATGATAATGATAATGGTAGTTAGAAGAATGATAATTAGAATTGCTTTCATAGCCACAGATAACTCTTACTCTTTGGAGTAGTTGCTGATATTAGATATTTCTGTAAGCTACAAATGTAGATATTTTGATGATCAACTCCAACCTGTGTCGGTCCTAAGCCCTAATCAGAGGTTAGGGTTGGTGTAAGAAAGAGTATGCGGACATCAACATTTACCTAACACCAGCAGTGGATTAATACGGCTCATAACTAATTAGACTCTTACTTTGAATTGCAAAAATGCTTCGAATTGGATGTTTTTTCTCCATATCCACATGAGAATAAGAAGACGATTGTGGTGGTGTATGATAGAGGCTGTCAGCTCAAAAAAGATCATTAAGAACATATGAAATATGTGGGATTGGTGATGATATATTGCCTTCTCGAACCCAGGTCTCGTTAAATAATTTCTTGTTTTAATAATAATGCTTCCAGAATTCTGTTGCAGTCGTAAGTATATCTTCGTAATAATGTTAGTAAATTTGTCCATTGTATACTCGCTTCATAATTTTCACTTTCATTTATTTATTTGTGTGTAGACTGACTCTGGGCAACGACAAGGCTTAATCTGGCGATATTTGGCCACTGCTGTAGTATGCTTACCTGGAGTAATAATGAAAATCTCTCTCTCTCTCTCTCTCTCTCTCTCTCTCTCTCTCTCTCTCTCTCTCTCTCTCTCTCTCTCTCTCTCTCTCTCTCTCTCTCTCTCTCTCTCTCTCTCAGATTTGCTCTAAAAGAAAGTAGGTCATGTCTTTGTAAAGTTAAAAGTAATTTATTTAATGAGTGTGACTCCTGGACTAACAAAAAAAAATTGTGCTCATTTGACCCATGCACCAAGAAAACATAGAGGAAGAAAAAACAGCTGCTTTAGGACAAGGTATAAATAAGATAATGATAATCAATGAGAAAAGGATTGGCTGAAAGAATAGTCAAAGTAATACAGACCTAGAAATACGGCAGGATTAAGCTCTGCAATGACAATAGATCAGTTCTTGAAGGAAGAAGACTCATGAGAGTTAGGGAAGACAGAACGAGGAAGAGAGTTCCAGAATCTGAAGCTGGGAGGAAAGAAGCCGTCACTATACCTACCAATTTGCGAGCTATAATTCTCCAAACAGTTCCTGAAAAACGGGGCTTCTTGGTGTGTGTTACACGACCTTGTCTGCAGAGAGGAATGCAACTTCCCAGCTCTTCAGAGCAGTACTGGAAGTAGTACCAACGGGAAAGTGGAAGAGATGATTCTTTCCAGGGAAGAGAAAGAGAATCAAGATTAGCAGTGAGAGAAATGGTGTATGTGCATAAATGCAACATTAACCAGAATGGTACGAGGTACATAGGCTATGGTTTATGTAGAGGTAAGATAATTGCCCTCAAAGACAATTGCCACATAAAACAATCACCCCTAACACTAACATTTTAGTATGATTGCCCCTTTAGGACAACTACCCCAGAAAAATTGCCCTTCATCCTTATATAATGCAACATAATTGACCGAAACTATCCTAACGTAAATTAATCTAAACAAAAATAACCAATTGTGAAATATTAAATATGTTCTCATTAGACCGTCTCTCATTCATTACCTCTAACTATACAATATAAATTTCGCTCTAATGATATCAAAAGGCAAATTTTCGAATTTGCATTGAGTGTTAAGGGCTATTGTCATAGGGACAAGTATCCTAGGAGCAATTGCCCACATGGGCAATCGTCCATACCGATGTTTATGTAATATTTCTTAAATGTAAATAGTGTCATCCCTGTATGCGCCTTTAAACTCAATAAAGCATTGTTATTATTACTGATGATACTTTATTGAGAATATACCTAATTATTATATTATCAATGACTAAAAGTCTATAAAAGCCTTCTCCGTCCCAGCATAGAAAATTGTTCTCTTATCTGGAAAGCTTCTTCTTACTCTTACCTCTCTGATAGAGTTGAATCTAAGGCCATCAGACTCATCAATGACCCTCCTCATACTTCTGATTTCGAAACTTTCTCTTTGATGGAAGGAATCATCTCTATCCCTCTTCTATCTGTACTACTTCCATCACTGCTCTGATGAGTTAGCGAGTTGCATCCCTCCCCGCTGGTGAGGTCATGTAACACTCGCTAAACAGCCTCATCAAACAGGTACAATGTGGACATTTCTAGTTCGCAGATTGGTAGAAGTAGTGACGGCTTCTCTCTTCCTGCCTCCAGACTTTAGCTCTACTGCATTCTAACTTCTGTCCTCCGTAACTATTTTGACTTGACTTCCTTCAAAATGCTGATCTGCCATCATCTCAAGGCCTAATCCTACCATTTTCTATGTCTTCACTACTATGAATAATCTTTTAAACTGTCAAGTTCTTATTTTTTATCATTCTCTTATTTTAGCCTTGTCCTTAGCTGCTACTTTTTCTTTTCAGAGCTTTCTTGGCTCCTGGGCGCAATAAGGGCAATTCTATTTCCTGTACTTGTTTTACAATCATATATATATATATATATATATATATATATATATATATATATATATATATATATATATATATATATATATATATATATATATATATATATATATATATATATATATATATATATATATATATATATATATATATATATATTATATATATATATAATATATATATATATATATATATATATATATATATATGCGCGCGCGCGCGCATGTTATTACCTAATTGTGTTTACGGGAAAGAGCCCAAAGCTCGTATCGTCCCTTCTCCTGATCGGTTCTATTTTCTATTTAGTGCTACTTATCATACCTGTCCTTAAAACTATGGATTGAGATACCATTAACTACCTCCTCGCTTAGCCAGTTCCAATAATCAACTACTCTTACACTAAAAAAGAAAAGTACTTTACATCCTGCAAAGAAGTTTTCTTACGAAGTTTCAAACTATGACGTCTAGTTGTAGTGCCAGCCATATCAAAATATCGATCCCTATCGGGTGTGTGTATGTGTGTGATTACCTAATTGTGATTACCTAATTGTGCTTACGGGAAAGAGCCCAATGCTCGTATCTTTCCGTCTCCTCATCGGTTCCATTTTATACTTAGTCATACTTATCATACCTGTCCTTAAAACTATGGATTGAGATACCATTAACTACCTCATCGCTTAGCCAATTCCAATTATCAAGTACTCTTACACTGAAAAAGTATTTCCTTACATCCTGCAAAGAAGTTTTCTTACCAAGCTTCAAACTATGACCTCTAGTTCTAGAGCCAGCCATATCAAAATATCGATCCCTATCCACTCTATCATAACCATGAAGGAATTTAAAGACTGTTACCATATCCCCGATCAATCTTCTAGCTTCGAGTGATGGTAAGTCTAATTCCCTCAGCCTCTCATCATAACTAAGATTGTGTATTTCTGGCACAAGTTTCGTGGCATGTCTTTGAACTTTTTCAAGCTTAGTTATGTGCTTTTTCAAGTGCGGATTCCAAAAGGGAGTTGCATAGTCGATTTTGGCCTCACATAGGTTACCATAAATATATCTGAACATTTCCTTGTCCATGTGCCTGAAGGCTACCCTTACATTTGATAAGAATGCATATGCTGCCCTTACTATGCCATTTATATGTATTTCTGGAGACAAATCTGCTAGTATGTTTACTCCTAGATCTCTCTCATTTTCTGTCTCTTGAAGTTGTACTCCAGCCACCGAGTAGTCAAGCTTGGGCCTTCTTGCACTTGTACCCATTCTCATTACCTTAAATTTTGAAGTATTGAATTTCATTAGCCACTTTTATGACCACTCATGCAGACTATTTAGATCTTCCTGAAGTTCTCTACCATTGTTCTCGTTTCCTACTTTCTTCACAATCTTTGCATCATCTGCAAACATATTTATGAATGAATTTACAGACTCTGGTAGGTCATTTACATATACAAGGAACAAATGTGGCCCTAAAACTGAACCCTGTGGAACTCCAAAACTAACTCTTCTCCATTACGACACTGAGTGTCTTACTTTAACCCTCTGTTCCCTTCCTTCTAAGTAAGTTTTTATCCATTCCAAGACATTTCCACCTATTCTAGCCATTGCTTGCAGCTTCCTAATAAGTCTCCCATGTGGAACAGTGTCAAATGCTTTCTTGAAGTCTAGGAATATGCAATCTGCCCAGCCCTCTCTTTCCTGTAAGATTTGGCTTACCTCATCATAAAATTCTAATAAGTTTGTTACTGTTGATCTACCTTCTCTGAAGCCATGTTGCCTCACTGACATAAAGTTGAAGGATTACAAGTGAAGAGAGATATGTTTCCTTAGTAGTTTCTCCATAACTTTGCAAACTACGCTGGTCAAGGAAACTGGTCTATAGTTCAGAGTCGTATCCCTTCTTCCCTTTTTGAAGATAGGTATCACGTTTGCTTGTTTCCAGCATGTTGGAATCTCCCCTGACTCCAGTGACTTTTTAAATATGATACTTAGTGCCACTGATATTGAGTTTCGTGTTTTTTAAGTACATGAGGAGATATGTCATCAGGACCTGTAGCTTTAAGAACATCTAACTCCATCAGCGCTTTGCATACCTCTGTGGCTGTAAGGTTGATGTTCTCTAATACCGGCCCTTGAGCTTCTATCTCTGCAGTCTGAGGGGGTGGGGTATTTTCTACTGTAAATACTGACTGAAACTCCTTGTTCAATTCTTTGCAGATCTATTCATCCTTCTCAGTGATGCTTCCATCCGCTCTCTTTAGCCTTAAAGCCTGTTCTTTTCCCTTCAGTTTTCCTCTGATAAAGCTGTGGAAAAGATTGGGATTTTCTTTAGCCTTCCTGGTGATGTCCCTCTCATAGTCTCTCTTTGCCTCTTTTCTTTTACTCTGGTAGTCATTTCTTGCTCTTTTGTATGTTTGCCAGGCATTTATGTTTTTTCTCCTCCTATGCCTTTTCCAGCATTTGTCTCTCCACTCCTTAGCTCTTTTACACTCACTATCGAACCATTTCTCTCTGGCATGAATTACACCTACTTTGGTGACAGGTATGCAGCAATATACTATCTTCCCATATTTCTCACAAAAGATGTCATACATTTCTTGTACAGATTTTCATTTTGTACTTAGTAATACTTATCATACTTGTCCTTAAAACTATGGATTGAGTTAACATTAACTACTTCCTTGCTTAGCGAATTCCAATTATCAACTACTCTTACACTAAAAAATTAAAAGTACTTCTTTACATCCTGCAAAGAAGTTTTCTTACGAAGTTTCAAACTATGACATCTAGATGTAGTGTCAGCCATATCAAAATATCGATCCCTCTCCACTCGATCATAACCATGAAGGAATTTAAAAACTGTCACCATATCACCCCTCATTCTTCTAGCTCAGAGTGATGATAAGTCTAATTCCCTCATCCTCTCATTATAACTGAGATTGCATATTTCTGGCACAAGTTTCGTGGCATATCTTTGAACTTTTTCAAGCTTAGTTATGTGCTTTTTCAAGTGCGGATTCCAAAAGGGGGCTGCATATTCAAGTTTTGGCCTCACATAGGTAACAAATATTTCTGAACATTTCCTTGTCCATGTGCCTGAAGGCTACCCTTACATTTGCTAAGAAAGCGTATACTGCCATTACTATGCCATTTATATGCATTTCTGGAGACAAATCTGCCACTGTGATTACTCCTAGATATCTCTCATTCTCTCCCTATTGAAGTTGTACTCCAGCCACCGAGTAGTCAAGCTTGGGCCTTCTTGCACTTGTACCATTCGCATTACCTTACATTTAGAAGTATTGAATTTCATTAGCCACTTTTCTGACCACTCGTGCAGACTATTTAGATCTTCCTGAAGTTCTCTTCCACTGTTCTCTTTTCTTACTTTCTCCACAATCTTTGCATCATCTTCAAACATATTCATGCATGAATTTACAAACTCTGGTAGGTCATTTACATATACAAGGAACAAAAATGGCCCTAAAACTGAACCTTGGGAAGCTCTACTACTAACCCTTCTCCATTCAGACACTGTCTTACTTTAACCCTCTGTTCCCTTTCTTCTAAGTATGTTTTTATCCATTCCAAGACATTTCCACCTATTCTCGCCATTGCTTTTTTTTTTTATGAGTGTGACACCGGGATAGGCAAAAAAAAAAATAAAACTTCCCTCATCAATAATGGTCAGGGCATGAGAAAACATTAAGAAGAAGAAATTGTAAATGGTTATGGATGAGGCAGAGAAAAGGTAATAATACACAAAGGAAAAGGTCAGATTGAAAAAATAGTCTAAGTACTGAGGACCTAGAGATATGGAAGATTAGGCCCTGAGATGACGATAGATCTGCTTTTTGAAGGAAAGTTGGTCATAAGAATTTAGAAAGACAAAAGCAGGAAGAGAGTTCCAGATTCTGGAGGTAGATGGGAATAAGCAGGCACCGACCAATCCGTGAACTACAAATCTCCACACTGTACATATGAGATGAGGCCACTTGGCGTGTGTTATGCGGCCTCGGCAGTGGGGGAGGGATGCAACTCACCAACTCATCAGAACAGCAGTGGAAGTAGTAGTGACAGAAAAGAGAGAGGGATGATATCTTACTGCAAAGAGAAAGAGAATCCAGATTAGATGTAAGAGAAGGATCATTAATGAGTCTGACTGCCTTAGATTCAACTCTATCAAGGAGATAAGTATAAGAATAAGCACCTCAGATATGTGAGCAGTATTTTAAGCAGGGACAGATGAAACCTTCATAGAATTTAAGCAACTGTAAAGAGTTAAAATAATGACAAAAATGCAAAAGAACCCCCAGTGTTTTGGATGCAGATTTAGAAATTTGCATTATGTGATTCCTCCAAGACAAGCTAGAGGCTATATGGATTCCTAATATGTTGATAGAAGTAAGAGGGTAAATTTCTTTAGCTTTGAAGACAATAGGGCTATTGGGAGGAGAAGAAATTAAAAAGATAGCCAGAAATTGTGTCTTGGAGGCATTAAATTTAACTAAATTATGGGAAGTCTGCAACCACTTAATAAGTAGTCCGAGTGGGACCATATCAAATGCTTTCTGGAAGTCTGTGAATATGCAATCTACCCAGCCCTCTCTTTCCTGTGAGATTTGGCTTACCTCATCATAAATTCTTGTAAGTTTGTTACTGTTGATCTACCTTCTCTGAAGCCATGTTGTCCCACTGACAAAGAGTTGAAGGATTCCAAGTGAAGAGAGATGTGTTTTCTTAGTACTTCCTCAATAACTTTACACACTGTGCTGGTCAAGGAAACTGGTCTATTGTTTAGAGCTGTATCCTTCCTTCCCTTTTTGGAGATAGGTGCCCTATTTGTTTGTTTCTAGCATCTTGGAATCGGCCCAGATTCCAGCAACTTTTCAAATATGATACATAGTGCTGCTGATATTGATTTAGCACATTTCTTAAGTACATAAGGGAATATATCATCAAAACCAGTAGCCTTATAGTCATCTAACTCGATCAGCGCTTCGCAGACCTCTGTGGCTGAAAAGATGGTGTTCTCTAATTCCAGCCCATGAGCTCTTATTTCTGCAATCTGACGGGGTGGGGTATTTTCTTCTGTAAATACTGACTGAAACTCCTTGTTCAATTCTTAGCAGATCTCTTCATCCTTCTCAGTGATGCTTCCATCCACTCTTTAGCTTTTAAGTCTGTTCTTTGACCTTCAGTTTTCCTCTGATAAAGCTGTAGAAAAGATTAGAATTTTCTCTAGCCTTCCTGATGATATCCCTTTCATAGTCTCTCTGCCTCTCTTTTACTTTTTATAAGTCTGCCATGCATTTATGCTTTTTCTCCTCCTGTACCTTTTGCAGCATTTGCATCTCCACTCCTTTGCTTTCCTGCACTCATTATAGGACCATTTCTCACTGTCATGAATAACTCCAATTTCAGTGGAAGGTATGCAACAATCTGCTATCTTCCCATATTCCTCACAAAGAATGTCGTACATTTCTTGTACAGATTTGTTGTTGAAAAAGGTTCTCCAGTCAATAACTGCAAAAAGCTCATTCATTTTGATGTAATCTCCTTTCGAATAGTTCCTCCTTGTGTCCTCAGTGCCTCTACTTTCAGGCAGAACATCATCAATGACATACTTCAGTAAGAACACACTGTGGTCACTCTTTCCAATTGGTGGTTCATACTCAATATTTTCAATATCCAACACATCATCTGTGCATACTAGATCAACCAGCAATGGCTCATCCCCACCCCTGGCCCTCGTTGGTTCCAATACATGATGATATAGGAAATTCCCTTGTATGAAAGTTAGGAATCATGCCCTGAATGAGTCCTTCCCACTGTGTGGGTCAAGATTTATCTAATCTGTCTCTCTATGATTAAAATCTCCCATAATCAAAATCCTACATTTTCTCTCCCTTGCAAGGTTAACATTTGAGTTTACAACTTCAATAGAACCTATATGATTTTCCTTATGAACTTCTAGCCTCTGTTGGCTCATTGGTGGGCTATATTCAACAGCTATTATAATGCTCTCTGACAAAGTATTTATGTGAGAAACAAGAAATTCCTTGAACTCACTTTCTATAGCAAAGTTTATTTCTTCAACTTGAAATCTTTCACTTATGAGCAATGCTATCCCTCCACCAGTCCTCTCAGATCTTACAACCCTTAATATTCTGAAGCCCTTAGGAAAAGCAGTAACACTGTTTATGTCCTCACGTAACTAAGTCTCTGTAACCGCTACTATATCTGCCTTACTGTTGTGACTCCTATCCTTTAATTCTACTGCCTTACCAGCTACCCCATCAGCATTTGTGTACAGCAATCTTAATGAGACCGGATCCCCTGATCTTCTTCGTTTGTTGATCCTTTCCATCTCTTCCTGTATTCTGTGTGGTGTAATGAACACTGTTTTGAAATCTTAGAAGGGCTTTTAGGTTTTTTTCATCAATACTTCTCTATATGTGTTCCCACTCTCAAAGGTTACTTTCGTTGGTCTTGTTTTTTCCTTCCTGGAATATCTTGGTGAATATTTACAATATTCTATGGACCACATACTACTGCAAGCTTCCTTATCAGGTCAAGCACCCTAGCTTTATTTTGCTCAAGTCTCCCCTGCCATGTTGACTCCTGTGATTCACTTATGCCTGAGATTACCACCCTCTTCTTTTTATCAAGTGCCTGTTTAAGCAGTGTATTAGCCCTTTCCATCACAACATCTCTCATATTTTCTATTTTTTTTTCTTCATACTCAACCGTTTGTACGTTTTCCAGTGCCACCACCCTCAGAGCCTCTTTTACTGCTACATTTCCCTTTATTGCATCTGCAGAGGAAGTTCTCATGACATCATGTTCTGTATTCAGCTCCTGAAACTTTTCTACACTGTTTTTTTTTTCTTTTATATTCCAAGCTACAATCTCGTCTCTCTCAGAAGAGAGCAGTGAGCTAACATTAATTTCATTCAGGTTGTCAAGCAACTGTTTGTTTTATCTCCTTGCTTAGAAATTCTGGTTTCTAGTTCACTCTATTCCCATTCCAGCTTCCTTATTCATGTTTCTAGTTTTTTTTCTCTCTTGCCCTTGTGCCTTATTTGCTTTCTTACACAGATCTTATTGCCTTGCTAAGTGTTTCATTCTCTTTCATTTCTCTTTCCATAGGCCGGATTTTATCATCCAGGTTTATTACAAGGGTCTCAAGGTCCTTGATTCCTTGCTTCAGGGTTCTCATGAGCCACTCCTCCTCCTACAACCCCCAGAGATCCTCTACCACCCCTCCCCCAACCATTGGATGGCGGTGTTATGGGCATATGGTTTCAGTTTGATGTTTTGCCTTTCACAGAATATAGAGAGAGAAAAGTTTCTATTTAAGCTTCACACAGAATTTCTATATCCTCATATGAGTACTAATTTAGTTACTAGTTCATCTCTTTTCTGGTAACACACATCCCAACTTAAAATTTGACTATGGTAATTAGAGAAGAAAAAAAATACAAAACAAAAGCCCACATGAAGGAAACTTGAATATGCAAACAAGGAGACACCCACTCGATGCATTTACACCTGTTTCTTTTATATTTTCTTCTTAACTGCTAAACCAGTCATTTCAGAAGAATAAAAATTTATCGATTTTAACCAAGGTATGTCATCACAAGGTCAGACTTTAAATCTATCTCAATTTAACAAAAAAATAATAATAAAAGAGAACATAGCAAAAAGAAAAATTAAGATAACTGTGCTACTTGGCAACTTAACTCAGCACTGTTGACATGTCATAGTCATAGTCATAAAATGTGCATTTTTCATACTTGTTTATTTATTATACATTTATTTCCCATAACAAACTGACTATCAAATTAATCTATATGGGAAGGATATTGATTTTAACAAGATATGGAACCACAGGATCAGGTAATAAGGCTGTAAAAGCTCTCCCCATTTCACACACAAAATTAGGAAATGTGATAGCTTCCCCTCTGGCAACTCTTCTAAATTTCCTTCAAGACAGGGCAGGACAGCTTCATCTTTTTCCTCCTCTCAAAAGTCTTCTCAGATTTTCCCTTTAATTATTTAGGACAATCTCTCTTACTACAAATATATATATATATATATATATATATATATATATATATATATATATATATATATATATATATATATATATATATATATATATATATATATATATATATATATATTTTACTCACAATACTCTGTTTGTGTATGTGTGAAAAATATATTTTGCTCCGGAAAACGGGAGCCAATCCTAAAAAATCATCATACTCAGCCTGAGTTGACTTCCAGCAACAGTACTATTACCTACATTTGGAGAGGTATTTAAGAATTTATTCTTCAGCTAATTTATCTGGTCTGCACTGCAAAGCAGCTACTATATTAGTGACACCAGATGGCATCCTACAAAGCTGATATTGTTTCCTGCATCCTCAAAAGCAATATACCTTTCCTCACACTCCTTAATTCTGATTTGGTGGATGCATTCTTTAAATCAAACGTAGAAAACTCTTTGTACTTTACAAGATCATGTACCATGTTTTCAATCCTTGATAGCAGGTATACAGCTAGGTATGTATACTGCTTAATGATTTGTGCCTGTCAAGTGTTTCTTTTAACACAACCACCTGAGCCTGCCCTGGCAATAAGCTTCGTTTAGTGATACTTTGGATAGTAAACGTGATACCTGGTCCTCGATAGGCAACTGGTCATCCTTACTATAGTGTGTTAATTGGATGGCAAATAGGTTTACATCCTTGAGGCTGATACAGAAACAGTGATGGCTTATCGATATCTGCTGTTGCTAGCGCACACAGTGAGTCTGCTTTGGTTATCTCTAAATTAGATTTACTTACTCCATACTGAATTTATTCTCTTGTTTTGCCTCTGGAAGTCATGACCCAAGAAAATATTACAACAACGATATTTTGAAATTCCTAAATGAGTAGATGGGTAGCTTCGATCATTATGCACTAAATCTACTTTAACAAACCCAGAGGAACTTTTATATAGGGATACTGATGCCATTGAAATCTCCTTGCTTGCAGGACTTACAGCCTTTAACTTTTTTGCTACTCTGTCACTTATAAAAGCATTTTCTTGGATATATAAGCAGCAGCGATGGCCCAATCCCTAAGAGCTATTCTTTCAGATCCTTCTTCCACTAACTGCTGTTGCTGTTTCCCAACAGACTGTACCTGTTGTCCTAGAGCTAAAGCAGCTGCATGAGCAACTGGAGATGGAGACATATAAGCATAAGTATAATGCTGGGACAGATCTAATGTATAAACTTAATGGTATACAGCCACCAAAGTAAAGAGTTTTTCGTCTAGTAAGCACTGACGGATGAATGTCAAGGCAACACCATTAATAAATAAATCATGAACATGTTTCTTCCGATACTGTTCAACAGTGACAGCTCAAAAATTATAGTCTTTACTAAGACTGTGAAATTTTAATAAATATTCATCAAGGGATTCATCTTATTACTGTCATCATGTTGCCAAGAGATGCCTAGCAAATGTTTTATTCAATATGTTCCGGTTTTTTCTACCAAGGGCTAGGATGGTTGCCTTCCTGCGAAGGACTTGCTTTGGCAGATGTAATCATTATGCTGAGTGCATGCCCTTGCTAACCTCAGACCATGACGGGGCGCGAACTCTCGACCTGACGCCTCAAAGTCGCGGACGCTACCGCTTGAGCCACGGTGACTACAAAAGTTTTATTCAATAATCTAACATAAATACTGTAAATTAGAATCAGCACTTTCATATTTAGTACAGCCTTTAATGTGTTCATACATAGCAGGACACACACAATTCACTAGAGCTCTCACCTTGTTGGATGCAGTGTCCCTACTTTACTCTATGAAGTTTTCAAATGTACAGGACCATTGCTTCCATTCCATGACTGCTGTAGGTGAACTGGGGTCAATATCCAGGCAAGACTGTTTGAGTACTTTGACCATGATTAGTTGTAAATGTTTTGAATACGTTTTTATGTTTAAAAACTTGGTAGTAACTTTGAAGCTTTATTCAACACATTACCAATCTAGCATAGCCTTAGCAAGAAACAAAGCACAGTATCTCAAAAGGAACCCTTCTACCGTATACTATAATAACTAATAAGCATATTATTAGTTAAAGTAGATTTATGCACTTGGCAAGGGACGTAATCAACATAGTATAAAGTACTGCCCACATGCTAGAAAGCAACATAAAGATGAGATTCATTTAAAGTTACACTTAAAGTTTGCCGGTGTTTCAGTTCCGATATCCATCTGAGATGCTCCTCAGAACGTCAGCCGAGGCAAACCCCCCCCACTGTGGTGCCCATCCACAGCAAGTAACCTTCCCAGTAAACAGCTTAAACTCTCGGTCCTGAGCGGGAACCGATCTGTCGACCTCGCGAATGCGAGGCCAGCGCGTTACCACTGTACTTGCTGATGCACCCTAACCCAACATTGTAGACAACATGAAAAACAGAATAGATACACAGTGCACACGGCACAGCGTTTCCAATAACAATACATTCTCCCCTCCTAGAAAATATAAACATTGACAGAATAACTCAACTCTAAAGCATCCTTGATACTACACAGCATAGATATTATGTACAAGTTTATTACAATGGCTGCAGTGTAACAGTAGGGAGAAGTATGAAAGATATAGGGAGAAAATTGTGTAAACCAAGTGGAAGGTAGAGCAAGAGAAGAGCTGGCAAATGTTAGGTGGGGACAGAATCAGTAGGTCATATGAGGAGAATAAAAAGAAGATTTGGAAAGAAGTGAAAAGAGTAAGGAAGGGTGGGTCGAGGATGGAAGAGACAGTGAAAGATGTGAATGGACAGATGTTAAGAGGGAACGATGCCAGGAAAAGATGGGGAGAATGTTTTGAGTGGTTGCAGAATGTTGAGGAAGACAGAGATGCAGCTATTGTGGCAGTGGGGGTGTTCAAGTGCCAGTACTGGGAGATGAAAATTAGAGAGAGCTTAGAAGAGAGGAGATGAAAAGGGCATTGGATGAAACAAAAGCAGGTAAAGCACATGGAATGGATGGTGTGAGAGCTGAGATGTTGAAAGAAGGGGGTCTAAGTGCATTGGAATGGTTAGCGAGAGTGTTTAATATATGCTTTATGTTGTCAATGGTGTCAGTGGAATGGGTGATTGCTTGTATAGTGCCCCTATACAAAGGTAAGGGAGATGTGTATGAATGCAATAATTTTAGGGGTATATGTTTGTTGAGTGTGGTAGGAAGAGTATATGGTAGGATACTGATTAATATGATTAGGGATAAGACAGAAAATGTGATCGCAGAAGTGCAGAGTGGGTTTCAGAGAGGTAGAGTTTGTATAGATCAGAATTTTATAGTTAGGCAGTTATGTGAGAAATATTTAGCAAAGGGTAAGGATGTATATTTTGCATTTTTGGATCTGGAGAAAGCGTATGATAGAGCTGATAGAGAGTCAATGTGGAATGTTTTGAGGTTATATGGAATTGATGATAGACTGCTGCAAGCAGTGAAGAGCTTGTATGAGGGCAGTAGAGCGTGTGTTAGGGTAGGGAATGAAGTGAGTGAGTGGTTTCCAGTGAGTGTGGAACTGAGACAGGGATGTGTGATGTCACCATGGCTGTTCAATTTGTATATTGGTGGAGTCATAAGAGAGGTGAATAAGCAAGTGCATGGTCGAGGCTGAGAATGGTAGATGGGGATGATAACGAGTGGGAGCTGAATCAGTTGCTGTGGTGGTGGCAGATTCAGAGGAGAAACTGTGTCAGTTAGTGTCAGAATTTGGAATTGTGTGTGAGAGAAGGAAGTTGCGAGTGAATGTGGGAAAAAGTAAGGTTATGAGGTGTACAAGAAATGAGGGTGGTGCTGGATTGAATGTTATGTTGAATGGAGAGACACTTGAGGAAGATGATCAGTTTAAGTATTTAGGCTCAGTTATAGCTGCATATGATGGAGTGGAAGCAGATGTGTGTCACAGAGTGAATGAAGGATGTAAAGCGCTGGGTGTGTTGAAAGGAGTGATGAAGAACAGAGGGTTGGAAATGAATGTTAAGAAAGTTTTGTATGAGAAAGTGGTTGGGCCAACTGTAATATATGGATCTGAGTTATCGGGTATGAAAGTAAGTGAGAGACGGAAACTAAATGTGTTGAGATGAAATGCCTGAGGAGTATGATTGGTGTATCTCGGTTGGATAGGTTTAGGAATGAAGTGGTGAGAGCAAGAATGGGTATGAAGAGAGAATTGGCAGCCAGAGTAGATATGAATGTTCTGGGATGGTTTGGCCATGTGGAGAGGATGGATTATAAAAGACTGCTGAAAAAAGGTGATGAATGCGAGTGTTGATTGCAGAAATGCTAGAGGGAGGCCTAGGTTTGGGTGGATGGATGGAGTAAGGAGAGCCCTGAATGATATGAGTAAGGAGAGCCCTGAATGATAGGAGGATGGATGTGAGGGAAGCTAGTGAGCGTGCTAGGAATAGGAATGAGTGGCGAGCGATTGTGACACAGCTTTCATGGGCATCTGCTATTACCACGGGGCTGCATCTTACAGAGGTAGCCTTGTGGTAGGGTCAGTAGGGGAGTTGGCATTATGAAGCGACACAGGTTGTGGAAGAGCCGGGAGGATGGGCTGTGGCATCCCCGCAGTGCCATCTGAACGGTCGCTAGCTCCCTCATCATTGCCCATAGAGCAAAGTAATCCCCTTATTGTTTCTATTGTTTCCTTTTATTATGTCGGCTACCCCCCATTTTGGGGGAAACAGCCAAGGTAAATGGATGGATATTACAACAGAATAAGTAGTTAAGTATGTATATTGGTTAAAGGTTTGTTTCATGAGTAATTAGGTCATGTTAATATTCTATGCAAAGTCGACAGTGAAACTAAGGGGATGGATTAAGAAAATATATTTTTTCCCGGACATCAAGCATGTCACCTGCTTCTAAAATATATT
Source organism: Halocaridina rubra (assembly GCA_037179515.1). NCBI lineage: Eukaryota > Metazoa > Arthropoda > Malacostraca > Decapoda > Atyidae > Halocaridina > Halocaridina rubra. Next base: position 145,329 of record JAXCGZ010018887.1, read on the forward strand.
TTATACTAACATAAATTTTTGGACAAGTTCTTGTACATTTTCCTATGATATCGCCTGAAAAATTATAAAAACGTGTTATAAGTTTTCGTTAGAATGAAATATATTTTAGAAATGGTGACACATTTGCTGTTTGCGAAAAAAAAATTCAATTCTTAATTCATTACCTTGGTTTCACTGACCTCTTTGGCCCGATTTCTTAAACAGTGTAAACCTAGGATACCATATTGTTAGTTAGCTAGACACACACAAATGGTTTTCATAAACGCATCTGACGCAGTTCTGTGTATGGCTAGGATCCCACATGGGATCCTAGACATGCACAGAACCGCGTCAGATGCATTTATGAAATCCATTGTGTGTGTCTAGCTAAGTAACAATATGGTAACCTAGGTTTACACTTAAGAAATCTGGCCTTTATCTGAAATATTAACGTAATGCTGAATAGGTTAATAATTGTTTATCCTGCCACAATTTCTAAACACCTAGTAAACCTGTATTACACCGATATAGCGAATGACGCTAACCATGATTGTATGCATTATGATTATGACTTTCCCACCGCAAACTATATGTTTACGATGTTTACAATGACTTCCTCTTACTAAAGATATGAAAAGTAATTCCCCACTACCGCACATTGGTTTATTTGCATCTTAAGATTTGTTTCCATCAAGGAATACACAAGCTCTTTTAGCTGACAGGACAGATAAGGAAAGCAAAAAGTTGAAAAATGTTTACTGAAAAAGAGAGAGTTTATATACGGCTATTTATCTCTCTATCCATCTATATATCTATCAGTTTATCTATCTATCTATCTATTTATGTGTCTGTGTCTGTCTGTTTGTCTGTCTTCTTTTTTTTTCTTTCTCATTTTCCCCAATACACCCTAGGGATGGATGCCGGACCTTAATCACACCAAACGTAACACATTCATACATATATATATATATATATATATATATATATATATATATATATATATATATATATATATATATATATATATATATGTATATATATATATATATATATATATATATATATATATATATATATATATATATATATATATATATATATATATATATATATATATATATATATATATATATATATATATATATATATATATATATATATATATATATATATATATATATATATATATATATATATATATATATATATATATATATATATATATATATATATATATATATATATATATATATATATATATATATATATATATATATATATATATATATATATATATATATATATCTTTTTTTTTACCCAGACCTGGACTTGAACCTAGGACTTATAATTACAAAGTCAAGGCACTACCAACTACACACCACAGATGGTTAAAAGGAATCCAACCTTATAGCTTATATATTCTATACTTAGGAATGAGCGCATTCTATATGAATGCCACTATGTTCATATTACAGATTCCCCAACCTCACTCGTGGCTTCATTTTCGCATTTAATTCAATTCCCAATCTTGTTCGGGCTATACAATAACCAAATAAGCACATTACATATGTGAAAACATGAATAATTTTTTTTACCCCTACCGGGACTTGAACCTAGACTTATAACTACAAAGTCAAGGCACTACCAACTACACACCACAGAAGGTTAAAAGGAATCCAACCTTATAGCTTATATCTGCTATACTTAGGAATGAATGCATTCTATCTTAATGCCACTATGTTCGTATTACAGATTCCCCAACCTCACTCGTGGCTTCATTTTCGCATTTAATTCAATTCCCAATCTCATTCGGGCTATGCCATAACCAAATAAGCACATTACATATGTGAAAACATGAATCATTTTTTACCCTGACCGGGACTTGAACCTAGGACTTATAATTACTAAGTCAAGGCGCTACCAACTACACACCACAGAAGGTTAAAGGAATCCAACTTTATAGCTTATATCTGCTATAATTAGGAATGAACACATTCTATCTGAATGCCACTATGTTCATATTACAGATTCCTGGCCTCACTTGTGGCTTCATTTTCGCATTTAATTCAATTCCCAATCTCATTCGGGCTATACAATGACCAAATAAGCACATTACTTTTTTTTTTTTAAGAGTGAGACACCGGGACAGGCAGAAACTGCCCTCAACAACAAAGGCCCGGGCACGAGAAAATACCAAGACGAAGGAAAAGAAAAAGGTTAAGGACAAGGCAGAGATGAGGTAATGTCACACAAAGGAAAACGATAGACAGAAAAAAAAACAGTCAAAGTAAAGAGGACCCAGATATATGGAGGACTAGGCTCTGAGATGACGATAGATCTACTTTTTGAAGGATGAAAGGTCATAAGAATTAGGAAAGGCAGAAGGAGGAAGAGAGTTCCAGAGTCTGGAGGTAGATGGGAAGAAGCAGTCGCTGCACCGACCAATCCGCGAGCTACAAATCTCCACACAGTACCTGTGAGATGAGGCTGCTTGGCGAGTGTTACGCGGCCTCGGCAGTGGAGGAGGGATGCAACTCGCCAACTCATCAGAGCAGCGATGGAAGTAGTAGCAATAGAAAAGCGAAAGGGAAGATATCTTACGGCGAAAAGAGAGAGAATCTAGGTTAGAAGTAAGAGAAGGATCATTAATGAGTCTGACTGCCTTAGATTCAACCCTATCAAGAAGATAAGTAAAGGAAGAAGCACCCCAGATGTGTCAGCAGTATTCTAAGCAGGGGCGGATAAGACCTTTGTAAATTTTAAGTAACTGCAATGAGGAAAAGAAATAATAAAAACGAAACAAAACCCCCAATTTTTTGGATGCAGATTTAGAAATTTGGATTATGTGATTCCTCCAAGACAAGTTAGAGGCTATATGGATTCCTAATATATTGATAGAGTTAAGAGGGTAAATTTCATTAGTTTCGAAGACAATAGGGTTATCAGGAGGAGAAGAAGATAAAGAGATAGCCAGAAACTGTGTCTTGGAGGCATTGAATTTAACTAAACATTGAGTGCCCCATTCAGATACTCTCTGCAAATCGGAGTTAAGAGTAGAAGAAAGAGTGATATGAGATTGATTACGAGTAACAGATGAAGGTTGTGAAGAAAAGGCAGAGGAAAAGTGAAGGGTAGAATCATCGGCAAAGGCATGAAGAAGAGAGGAAGATGGGGATTGTAGAAGATCATTGATGAAGAGAAGGAAGAGAGTAGGTGAAAGAACAGAGCCCTGTGGAACACCACTGGAAACAGAGAAAGGGCTAGATGTCGCGCCAGCAACAACTACAGATATAGAACGGTCAGTAAGAAAACTGGAAATCAGAGAACAGAAAGAAGGGGTAAAGCCATAGGCAGGGAGTTTGACCAACAGAGCCTCGTGCCAGACTCTGTCAAAAGCTTTAGAGATATCAAGGGCGACGACAAAGGATTCCCCATAGTTCTTCAGAGAAGATGACCATACATGAGTGAGATAGGACAGGAGATCACCAGTGGATCTTGCCTTGCGGAAGCCGTACTGGTGATCGGAGATAAGTGAGTTAGATTCAAGGCGTTTCAAGAAGTGAGCATTGAGCAAAGTTTCAAAAACTTTAGCTACAGAGGAGGTTAGAGCAATAGGTCGGTAGTTAGAAGGAATAGAGCGGTCACCCTTCTTAGGAACAGGTTGAACTAGAGCATGCTTCCAAGATGAAGGATAGATACTGGTTGACAGAATGAGGCGAAAAAGACGGCAAAGCACGGGAGCCAGTTCATCTGCAAACACCTTAAGGTACCTTGCAGGGATACCATCGGGACCAGATGCCTTGTTTGTCTTTAGTGAGCAAAGAACCTTATGAACTTTGCGTGAAGAAAGGATAAGGGAGGGCATAGGGTTAGAGAGGGGAAAAGACTGAGGAACAGGTGTGCTGGAATCGTTGATAGAAGAGTTGGCAGAAAAATGAGAGCCAAAGAGAGTGGCTTTGTCAGTGGGAGAGCAAGCTATAGAACCACCAGAACGAATGAGAGGGGGAAAGCTTGAGTTACAGAAGTTTTTAGAGATGTTTTTGGCTAAGGACCAGAAGCATTTGTCAGTGGGAGAGGAGTTAAGGTCATCAACTTTCCTTCTTATAATGGAAGCCTTAGACCTTCGAATCTGAGCTGTACAGCGATTCCTAGCTATAATAATAGCAGAGCGAGTTAAATCGGAAGGAGAGGCTTGGTAAGATCGGTGAGCCTGATTCCTAGCCTGGATAGCCATGGAGCAGGCACGGTCAAACCAAGGTTTAGGGGGAGAGAAAGTTTTTGTAGAAGAGGGGATGTACGCCTCCATTCTCGTGGTCATGTTTTCATGTGAAAACATGAATCATTTTTTTACCCCGACCGCGACTTGAACCTAGGACTTATAACTACACACCACATTTCTGTAGTGTGTAGTTGGTAGTGCCTTGACTTAGTAATTATAAGTCCTAGGTTCAAGTCCTGGGCAGGGTAAAAAATGATTCATGTTTTCACATATGTAATGTGCTTATTTGATCATTGTATAACCCAAATGAGATTGGGAATCAAATTAAATGCGAAAATGAAGCCTCGGGTAAGGTTGGGGAATCTGTAAGATGAACAAAGTGGCATTCAGATAGAATGCATTCATTCCTAAGTATAGCAGATATAAGCTATAAGGTTGGATTCCTTTTAACCTTCTGTGGTGTGTAGTTGGTAGCGCCTTGACTTAGTAATTATATGTCCTAGGTTCAAGTCCTGGTCGGGGTAGAAAATTATTTATGTTTTCACATATCTAATGTGCTTATTTGGTTATTGTATAGCCCGAATGAGATTGGGAATCGAATTAAATGCGAAAATGAAGCCACGAGTGAGGTTGGGGAATCTGTAATATGAACATAGTGGCATTCAGATAGGATGCGTTCATTCCTAAGTATAGCAGATATAAGCTATAAGCTTGGATTCCTTTTAACCTTCTGTGGTGTGTAGTTGGTAGTGCCTTGACTTTGTAATTATAAGTCCTTGGTTCAAGTCCCGGTCGGGGTAAAAATTGATTCATGTTTTCACATATGTAATGTGCTTATTTGGTTATTGTATAGCCCGAATGAGATTGGGAATTGAATTAAATGCGAAAATGAAGCCACGAGTGAGGTTGGGGAATGTGTAATATGAACATAATGGCATTCAGATAGAATGCGTTCATTCCTAAGTATAGCAGATATAAGCTATAAGGTTAGATTCCTTTTAACCATCTGTGGTGTGTAGTTGGTAGCACCTTATCTTAGTAATTATAAGTCCTAGGTTCAAGTCCGGGGCGGGGTAAAAAATGATTCATGTTTTCACATATATAATGTGCTTATTTGGTTATAGTAAAGCCCGAATAACATTGGGTACTGAATTAAATGCAAAAATGAAGCCACGAGTGAGGTTGGGGAATCTGTAATATGAACATAGTGGCATTCAGATAGAATGCGTTCATTCCTAAGTATAGCAGATATAAGCTATAAGGTTGGATTCCTTTTAACCCTCTGTGGTGTGTAGTTGGTAGCGCCTTGACTTTGTAATTATAAGTCCTAGGTTCAAGTCCCGGTCGGGGTAAAATATGATGCATGTTTTCACATATGTAATGTGCTTATTTGGTTAATATATATATATATATATATATATATATATATATATATATATATATATATATATATATATATATATATATATATATATATATATATATATATATATATATATATACTTCTAAATGTAAGGTAAGGAGAATGGGTACAAGTTTGAGAAGAGCCAAGCTTGAATACTCAATAGCATGAACAGAACTTCAAAAGACAGAGAATGACAGAGATCTAGGAAGTAAATTTACTGGTAGATTTGTCTCCGGAAATGCATATAAATGGCATAGTAAGGGCAGCATACACTTTCTTAGCAAATGCAAGGGTAGCCAGCAGGCGCATAGACAAGGAAATGTTCAGAAATATTTATGTAACCTATGTGAGGCCAAAGTTTGAATATGCAGCCCTGATTTGGAGTTCACATTTGAAAAAGCACATAGTTAAGCTAGAAAAAGTTAAAAAACATGCCAAGAAACTGGTGCCTGAAATATGCCACCTCAGTTATGAGGAGAGGCTGAGGGATTTAAACTTACCATTAATCGAAGCTAAAAGAATGATGGGGGAATATGGTGACGATTTTTTAATTCCTTCATGGTTATGACAGAGTGGATAGGGATCGCTATTTTGATATGGCTGGCACTAGAACTAGAGGTCATAGTTTAAAGCTTGGTAAGAAAATTTCTTTGGAGGATGTAAGAAAGTACTTTTTTAGAGTAAGAATAGTTGATGATTGGAATTTGCTAAGTGAGGAGGTATTTAATGCTAATTTAATCCATAGTTTTAAGTACAAGTATGACAAGTGTCACTAAGTTCAAAAATGGAACCAAGCAGGAGACGGGAAGTTGCGAACATGGGGCTACTTCCCGTAAGCTCGATTAGGTAATTATATATATATATATATATATATATATATATATATATATATATATATATATATATATATATATATATATATATATATATATATATATATATATATATATATATATATATATATATATATATATCCCTTCCATGTATTGAGTTGTTCGATGAAGTGACTTGAAATTAATATAACTTTATGTTCTCTTCGTGCCCAAGCCTGATGAGGGTAGATTTCCTTTTCCCCCCCGTCCTGGTGTCACAATAAAAAAATAAAAAAAAAATAGCATTCCAATTATTCTACCTGAAATAGCTGAAAGTTTTTGAACTTAAATAGGACAGTTCGATCTTAAGTCTTTCATCGGTTACGGTTCTTTTTCTATGCCTACATCTACACTGATTATTCTTAGATATTCATTACACATCTCTTATTATCCCTTCACATCTGACAAGTCATTACACTCTCCATCTCTGTTTCTCTTTATGTATTCTTCGTGCCCAGGCCAGATGAGGGCTGTTTTTTTTTTTTTTTTGGCCCGTCCTGGTGTCACAATCATAAAAAAAAAAAGGATATTTACCTCTTAACTAGTATGCGCCATTGGTCGAATGACGAATTAAAAAAAAATCCAGAATAGATTTTAAACTTACTTTTGTAAAATTTGCTATTCGTGCGTACTTCTTTTTCTTTGAATTTATTTATTTACATATTGACAGTGTTTCTTCAAGTTCATAACCGTTTCATATAAAACAGTCTGCACACCTGCTTTCTAAGGGGGAGGGGTCATACTACTTGGACCTTTTCACCTGCTCTATCCTGACTCCCCCAACTTCTTTGCCTCCTCCTCTAGCATCCCTCCCCTTTTCTCTATTCTGTTGATGGACTTTCCTCACGCTAAAGCATTTGCTGCTATTGTTCGTAGGAAATTCGTGGACGAGCCGCTTTAGCTACGTGCTGCTAGTTTCAACTATTCTTCTTTGCCAAACTGAATCCATATGTGCGGATATAAATATATCACACGTGGTAAGCTTTATAATTCTGTTGTCCGCGCTCTTTTTCCGCTTACTTTTGCCTTCGATCTTATTTGGAAACACCTGCGTGCTTATTTCTCAGCTGTAATCACATTAAAGCACTTGGCATCCGTGATATTAAAATTCTTAAATTGCAGATTCAAAACAAATGCACAATCTTTTTCGTATTAGAGGAGGCAGGAAATGTTATTTGCACGCAAAGATAGTCTGTGAGATTTGTGCAGTGTATGTTCAACTATTTTTGGGTAAATAACGATTTAGGTACTTCGATACAGTTGTCCAACGAAATTAATTTTAAATTTATATCATGACATTAGCTTAATATTCAATATTACATGTTGATTTGCAGTTATACCAGGACTTGGTATAGATCGGTCCCCGTCCAAGACCGAGAGTTTAAGCTGTTTACTGGCAGGAACTGCTGTGGTTGGACATCACAGTGGGGGGTTGGGGCTTGCCCTGGCTGACGAATACCCATTGTAATGAAATGGAAATAAAGGTTAAATTTAAAAAAAAAAAAATTTGCCAGGAGGTATTCTGTGAATTTACATGTAAATAATTGGAACAACTTGTGGAAGCTCACCAATTCCTACGTTGATTCACTTTTAGCGTAATCTTCATATTTCTCTACTTATTTTCATCAGTCTTCTCCAAAGTTGCCCTTTCTCTTTGTGTTTAGTAAATCTGTATTTCCGTGGTGGGAGCGATGTGGAATAATATATATATATATATATATATATATATATATATATATATATATATATATATATATATATATATATATATATATATATATATATATATATATATATATATATATATATATATATATATATATATATATATATATATTGGCTCTCATATTTCTGCCAACTCTTCTATAAACGATTCCAGTGCACCTGTCCCTCAATCTTTACCCCTCTCTAATCCTATACCCTCCCTTATCCTTTCTACACGCAAAGTTTATAAGGTTCTTCGCTCGCTAAAGACGAACAAAGCATCTGGTCCCGATGGTATCCCTGCAATGTTCCTTAAGTAGTTGGCAGATGAACTGGCTTCCGTGCTTTGCAGTATTTTTCCCCTCATTCTGTCAACCACTATCCATCCTTCATCTTGGAAGCATGCTCTAGTTCAACCTGTTCCTAAGAGTGAATGCTTTATTCCTTCAAACTACCGACCTATTGCCCAAACCTCCTCTACTGCTAAAGTTTTCGAAACTTTGCTCAATGCTCACTTCTTGAAGCGCCTCGAATCTAACTCACTGATCTCCGATCACCAGTACGTCTTCCGCAATGCAAGATCCACCGGTGACCTCCTGTCCTATCTTACTCATGTATGGTCATCTTCTCTGAGGAACTATGGGGAATCCTTTGTCGTCACCCTTGATATCTCTAAGGCTTTGGCAGAGTCTGGAACAAGGCTCAGTTGACCAAATTCCCCCCATCTTCCTCTCTTCTTCAATCCTTTGCTGACGGTTATACCTTTCACGTTTCCTCTGCCTGTTCTTCACAGCCTTCATCTGCTATTCGTAATCAGTCTCGTATAACTTTCTTCTACTCTCACTTCCGATTTGCAGAAATTTACCCTCTCAATTCTATCACATATTAGGAATCCATATAGCCTCTAACTTGTCTTGGAGGAATCACATAATCCAAATTTCTAAATCTTCATCCCAAATATTGGGAGTTCTGTTTCGTTTTTGTCACCACTTTTCCTCTTTACAGTTACTTAAAATCTATAAAGGTCTTATCCGTCCCTACTTAGAATACTGCTCACACATCTGGAGTGTTTCTTCTTATACTTATCTCCTTGATTGGGTTGAATCTAAGGCAGTCAAACTCATTATGTGATAATGATCCCTCTCTTACTTCTAATCTGGATTCTCTCTCTCTTTGCCGTAAGGTATCATCCCTTTCTCTTTTCTAATGCTACTACTTCCATCGCTGCTCTGATGAGTTGGCGAGTTGCATCCCTCCCCCACTGCCCACGACCGCATAACGCTTGCCAAGCAGCCTCATCTCACAGGTACTGTGTGGAGATTTGTAGCTCGCGGATTGGTCGGTGCAGCGACTACTTCTTTCCATCTGCCTCCATCACAGGGCCTAATCCTCCATATCTATAGGTCCTCTGTACTTTCACCATTTTTTTTTTTTTTTTGTATAATTTTCCTCCGTGTAACATTACCTCATCTCTACCTTGTCGTTAACCTTTTTCTTTTCCTTCATCTTGCTGTTTTCTCGTGCCCAGGCCATTATTGATGAGGGCAGTTTTTGCCTGTCCACATAAAAAAAAATTAACTCAGGGTAACAGTCACACATTGCATAAAGTCCTTGGTAAGGAGTCACTTTCGTAGCCCTTACTAAAAAAAAGGAGGCCATGACGTAAAACCGGATCATATATATATATATATATATATATATATATATATATATATATATATATATATATATATATATATATATATATATATATATATATAATTACCTTATTCTAATTACTTAATTGTGTTTACGGGAAAGAGCCCCAAGCTCGCAATTTCCCGTCTCCTAGTAAGTTCCAGTTTGTACTTAGTGATATTTATCATACATGTCCTTAAAACTATGGATTGAGTTAGCATTGACTACCTCCTCGCTTAGCGAATTCTAGTTATGAACTACTCTTACACTAAAAAGTGCTTCCTTTCATTCTGCAAAGAAGTTTTTTTTACCAAGATTCAAACTATGGCCTCTCATTTTAGTGCTAGCCATATCAAAATATCGATCCTCATCCACTCTATCATAACCATGAAGGAATTTAAAAACTGTCACCATATCCCCCTTCTATTTATAGCTTCGAGTGATGGTAAGTCTAATTCCCTTAGCCTCTCATCATAACTGAGATTGCGTATTTCTGGCACCAGTTTCGTGGCATGGCTTTGAACTTTTTCCAGCTTACTTACGTGCTTTTTTAAGTGAATATTCCAAAAGGGGGCTGTATATTCAAGTTTTGGCCTCACATAGGTTACATAAATATTTCTGAACATTTCCTTGTCCATGTGCCTGAAGGCCACCCTTACATTTGCAAAGAAAGCATATGGTGCCCTTACTATGACATTTAAATGCATTTCTAGAGACCAATCGGCCAAAATGCTTATTCCCAGACCGTTCTTATTCTCTATCTCTTGAAATAATACTCTTGCCACCGAGTAGTCAAGCTTGGGCCTTCTTGCACTTGTACCCATTCTCATTACCTTACATTTTGAAGTATTAGATTTCATCAGCCACTTTTCTGACCACTCATGCAGACTATTTAAATCTTCCTGAAGTTCTCTACCATTGTTCTCGTTTCTTACTAGTCTTCACAATCTTTGCATCATCTGCAAACATATTCATGAATGAATTTACAGACTCTGGTAGGTCATTTACATATACAAGGAGCAAAAGTGGCCCTAAAACTGAACCCTGTGGAACCCCATTACTAACTCTTCTCCATTCAGACACTGAGTGTCTTACTTTAACTCTTTACTGCCCTCCTTCAAAGTAAGTTTATTCACTCCAAGACATTTCCACCTATTCTCGCCATTGCTTGCAGTTTCTTAATATGTCTCCCCTGTGAGCCCGTGTATCAAATGATATCTATGAGTCTAGGAATATGCAATCTGCCCGGCCCTCTCTTCCCTACAAGAGCCGGTCTACCTTATCATAAAACTCTAATAAGATTGTTACTATTGATCGGCCTTTTCTGAAGCCAAGTTGTCTCACTGACATAAAGTTGAAGGATTCCAAGTGAAGTAAAATATGTTTTCTTAGTACTTTTTCCATAACTTTGCAAACTATGCTGGTCAAGAAAACAGGCCTATAGTTTAGAGCTGTATCCCTTTTTACCTTTTAGAAGATAGTTACCATGTTTGCTTGTTTCTAGCACCTGGAATCTTCCCAGATTCAATCGACTTTTTATATATGATGCATAGTGCCCCTGATATTGATTTAGTGCATTTCTTAAGTACATATGGAGATATATCATCAGGAAGTGATGCTTTATGGGCATCTAACTCCATCAACATTTGTCATACCTCTATGGCTGAAAAAATTATATTCTCTAATACCAGCCCATGAGCTCCTATCTCTGCAATCTGAGGAGGTGGGGTGTTTTCTGCTGTAAATACTGGCTGAATTTCCATGTTTAATTCTCCACAGATTTCTTCATCCACTCAGTGATGCTTCCATCCACTGTCTCTAACCTTTAAAACATGTTCTTTGACCTTTGGTCTTCCTCTGATATAGCTTTGGAAATGTTTGGGATTAACCTTTGCCTGCCTGTTGACATCCCTTTCATAGTCTCTCTCTGGTTCTCTTCTTTTACTTAGGTATTCATTTCTTGCTCCTGTATAACTCTGTCAGGCATTTATGCTTTTTCTCCTCTTATACCTTTTCCAGCATTTGTCTCTCCACTCATTATTAAACTATTTCTCTCCGAAATGAATAACTCCTGTTTTGGTGGAAGTTATGCAACAATTTACTACCTTCCCATATTCCTCACAAAATATGCCATGTTTTTTTTTTTTACAGATTTGGTTTTGAATAAATTCCGCAGGTCAATGACTGCAAAAATCTCATTAATTTTTATGTAATCTCCTTTTGTATAGTTCCTCCTCGAGTCCTTCTCAGCGCCTCTACTTATAGGCAGATCATCTTCGATGATCTACATCATCAACAACACAGTGATTACTCATTCCAATGGTGGTTCATAATCAATTTTTTTCAATATCCAACACATTATCTGTGTATATTAGATCAAGAAACGAAGGCTCATCCCCACCCCTGGTCCTCGTTGGTTCCATTACATATTGGTGCATACAATCTAAAATTTTGCCCAGAATAAGTCCTGCCCATTGTGTGGGTCAAGATTTCTTCAATCAATCTTGCTATGATTATAGTCTCCCGTAATCAAAATCCTACACTTTTCTCCCATATGATGTAAACAACTAAGTTTATGACTTCGATGGATTTCCCTCATAAATATCTAGCATATGTTGGCTCCTTGGTGGGTTGTATACAATATCTATTATAATGCTGTGTGTGTGTGTGATTACCTAATTGTGATTACCTAATTGTGTTTACGGGAAAGAGCCCAAAGCTCGTATCTTCCCGTCTCCTCATCGGTTCCATTTTAGACTTAGTCATACTTATCATACCTGTCCTTAAAACTATGGATTGAGATAACATTAACTACCTCCTCGCTTAGCCAATTCCAATTATCAACTACTCTTACACTGAAAAAGTATTTTCTTACATCCTGCAAAGAAGTTTTCTTACGAAGCTTCAAACTATGACCTCTAGTTCTAGAGCCAGCCATATCAAAATATCGAACCCTATCCACTCTATCATAACCATGAAGGAATTTAAAGACTGTCACCATATCCCCCCTCACTCTTCTAGCTTCGAGTGATGGTAAGTCTATTTCCATTAGCCTCTCATCATAACTGAGATTGCGTATTTCTGGCACCAGTTTCGTGGCATGTCTTTGAACTTTTTCAAGCTTAGCTATGTGCTTCTTCAAGTGTGGATTCCAAAAGGGGGCTGCATATTCGAGTTTTGGCCTCACATAGGTTACATAAATATTTCTGAACATTTCCTTGTCCATGTGCCTAAAGGCTACCCTTACATTTGATAAGAATGCATATGCTGCCCTTACTATGCCATTTATATGTATTTCTGGAGACAAATCTGCCAGTATGTTTACTCCTAGATCTCTCTCATTTTCTGTCTCTTGAAGTTGTACTCCAGCCACCGAGTAGTCAAGCTTGGGCCTTCTTGCACTTGTACCCATTCTTATTACCTTACATTATGAAGTATTGAATTTCATTAGCCACTTTTCTGACCACTCATGCAGATTATTTAGATCCTCCTGAAGTTCTCTACCATTGTTCTTGTTTTTTACTTTCTTCACAATCTTTGCATCATCTGCAAACATATTCATGAATGAATTTACAGACTCTGGTAGGTCATTTACATATACAAGGAACAAAAGTGGCCCTAAAACTGAACCCTGTGGAACTCCACTACTAACTCTTCTCCATTCAGACACTGAGTGTCTTACTCTAACCCTCTGTTCCCTTCCTTCTAAGTAAGTTTTTATCCATTCCAAAACACTTCCACCTATTCTAGCCATTGATTGCAGCTTCCTAATAAGTCTCCCATGTGGAACAGTGTCAAACGCTTTCTGGAAGTCTAGGAATATGCAATCTGCCCAGCCCTCTCTTTCCTGTAAGATTTGGCTTACCTCATCATAAAATTCTAATAAGTTTGTTACTGTTGATCTACCTTCTCTGAAGCCATGTTGCCTGACTGACAAAAGGTTGAAGAATTCCAAGTGAAGAGAGATATGTTTCCTTAGTAGTTTCTCCATAACTTTGCAAACTATGCTGGTCAAGGAAACTGATCTATAGTTCAGAGCCGTATCCCTCCTTCCCTTTTTGAAGATAGGTATCACATTTGCTTGTTTCCAGCATGTTGGAATCTCCCCTGACTCCAGTGACTTTTTAAATATGATACTTAGTGCCACTGATATTGAGTTTGCGCATTTTTTAAGCACATGAGGGGATATGTCATCAGGACCTGTAGCTTTATGAACATCTAAATCCATCAGCGCTTTGCATACCTCTGTGGCTGTAAGGTTGATGTTCTCTAATACCGGCCCTTGAGCTTCTATCACTGCAATCTGAGGGGGTGGGGTATTTTCTACTGTAAATACTGACTGAAACTCCTTGTTCAATTCTTTGCAGATCTCTTCATCCGTCTCAGTGATGCTTCCATCCGCTCTCTTTAGCCTTAAACCCTGTTCTTTTACCTTCAGTTTTCCTCTGATAAAGCTGTGGAAAAGCTTGGGATTTTCTTTAGCCTTCCTGGTGATGTCCCTCTCATAGTCTCTCTCTGCCTTTCTCCTTTTACGTAGGTAGTCATTTCTTTCTCTTTTGTAGGTTTGCCAGGCATTTATGTTTTTTCTCCTCCTATACCTTTTCCAGCCTTTGTCTCTCCACTCCTTAGCTCTTTTACACCCATTATCGAACCATTTCTCTCTGGCATGAATTACACCTACTTTGGTGACAGGTATGCAGCAATCTACTATCTTCCCATATTTCTCACAAAAGATGTCATACATTTCTTGTACAGATTTGTTGTAAAATAAGGTTCTCCAGTCAAGAACTGCAAAAAGCTCATTCATTTTGATGTAATCTCCTTTCGAATAGTTCCTCCTCATGTCCTCAGTGCCTCTACTCTCAGAAAGAATATCTTCAATGATATACTCCATCAACAACACACAGTGGTCACTCTTTCCAATTGGTGGTACATACTCAATTTTTTCAATATCCAACACATTATCTGTGAACACTAGATCAAGTAGTGATGGCTCATCCCCACCCCTGGCCCTTGTTGGTTCCATTACATGTTGGTGTAGGAAATTCCCTTGTACGCAATCTAGGAATCTTGCCCCGAATGAGTCCTCACCACTGTGTGGGTCAAGATTTATCCAATCTATCTCTTTATGATTAAAGTCTCCCATAATCAAAATCCTACATTTTTTTTCCCGTGCCATGTTAACAACTGATTTTATGACTTCAATAGTACCTATATGACTTTCCTCATAAACTTCAAGCCTATTTTGGTTCCTTGGTGGGTTGTATACAACAGTTATTATAATGCTCTCTGACCCAGTATTTATGCGAGCAACAAGAAATTCCTTGAACTCACTTTCTATAGCCAAGTTTATTTCTTCAACTTGAATCCTTTCACTTATGAGCAGTGCTATCCCTCCACCAGTCCTCTCAGATCTTTCAACCCTTAGTATTCTGAAGCCCTTAGGAAAAATTGTGACACTGTTTATGTCCTCACTCAACTTAGTCTCTGTAATTGCTACTATATCTGCCTTACTGTTGTGAATCCTATCGTTTAATTCTACTGCCTTACCAGCTAATCCATCAGCATTTGTGTATAACAATCTTAATGAGGCCCCATCCCCTGATGTGTGTGTGTGTGTGTGTGATTACCTAATTGTGATTACCTAATTGTGTTTACGGGAAAGAGCCCAAAGCTCGTATCTTCCCGTCTCCTCATCGGTTCCATTTTAGACTTAGTCATACTTATCATACCTGTCCTTAAAACTATGGATTGAGATAACATTAACTACCTCCTCGCTTAGCCAATTCCAATTATCAACTACTCTTACACTGAAAAAGTATTTTCTTACATCCTGCAAAGAAGCTTTCTTACGAAGCTTCAAACTATGACCTCTAGTTCTAGAGCCAGCCATATCAAAATATCGAACCCTATCCACTTTATCATAACCATGAAGGAAATTGAAAACTATCACCATATCCCCCTCAATCTTCTAGCTTCGAGTGATAGTAAGTCTAATTCCCTCAGCCTCTCATCATAACTGAGATTACGTATTTCTGGCTCCAGTTTCGTGGCATGTCTTTGAACTTTTTCAAGCTTAGCTATGTGCTTTTTCAAGTGCGGATTCCTAAAGAGGGCTGTATATTCGAGTTTTGGCCTCACATAGGTAACATAAATATTTCTGAACATTTCCTTGTCTCTGTGCCTAAAGGCTACCCTTACATTTGATAAGAAGGCATATGTTGCCCCTACTATGCCATTTATATGTATTTCTGGAGACAAATCTGCCAGTATGTTTACTCCTAGATCTCTCTCATTTTCTGCCTCTTGAAGTTGTACTCCAGCCACCGAGTAATCAAGCTTGGGCCTTCTTGCACTTGTACCTATTCTCATTACCTTACATTTTGAAGTATTGAATTTCATTAGCCACTTTTCTGACCACTCGTGCAGACTATTTAGATCTTTCTGAAGTTCTCTACCATTGTTCTCGTTTCCTACTTTCTTCACAATCTTTGCATCATCTGCAAACATATTCATGAATGAATTTACAGACTCTGGTAGGTCATTTACATATACAAGGAACAAAAGTGGCTCTAAAACTGAACCCTGTGGAACTCCACTACTAACTCTTCTCCATTCAGACACTGATTGTCTTACTCTAACCCTCTGTTCCCTTCCTTCTAAGTAAGTTTTTATCCATTCCAAGACATTTCCACCTATTCTAGCCATTGCTTGCAGCTTCCTAATAAGTCTCCCATGTGGAACAGTGTCAAACGCTTTCTGGAAGTCTAGGAATATGCAATCTGCCCAGTCCTCTCTTTCCTGTAAGATTCGGCTTACCTCATCATAAAATTCTAATAAGTTTGTTACTGTTGATCTACCTTCTCTGAAGCCATGTTGCCTCACTGACAAAAAGTTGAAGGATTCCAGGTGAAGAGAGATATGTTTCCTTAGTAGTTTCTCCATAATTTTGCAAACTATGCTGGTCAAGGAAACTGGTCTATAGTTCAGAGCCGTATCCTTCCTTCCCTTTTTGAAGATAGGTATCACGTTTGCTTGTTTCCAGCATCTTGGAATCTCCCCTGACTCCAGTGACTTTTTAAATATGATACTTAGTGCCACTGATATTGAGCTTGCGCATATTTTAAGTACATGAGGGGATATATCATCAGGACCTGTAGCTTTATGAACATCTAAATCCATCAGTGCTTTGCATACCTCTGTGGCTGTAAGGTTGATGTTCTCTAATACCGGCCCTTGAGCTTCTATCTCTGCAATCTGAGGGGGTGGTGTATTTTCTACTGTAAATACTGACTGAAACTCCTTGTTCAATTCTTTGCAGATCTCTTCATCCGTCTCACTGATGCTTCCATCCGCTCTCTTAAGCCTTAAAACCTGTTCTTTTCCCTTCAGTTTTCCTCTGCTAAAGCTGTGGAAAAGCTTGGGGTTTTCTTTAGCTTTGCACTCAGGTAATCATTTCTTGCTCTTTTGTAGGTTTGCCAGGCATTTATATTTTTTCTCCTCTTATGCCTTTTCCAGAATTTGTCTCTCCACCCCTTAGCTCTTTTACACTCATTATCGAACCATTTCTCTCTGGCATGAATTACTCCTACTTTGGTGACAGATATGCACCAATCTACCATCTTCCCATATTTCTCACAAAAGATGTCGTGCATTTCTTGTACCGATTTGATGGAAAATAAGGTCCTTCAATATTTCGTAAATGTTTCATTTCACACCCCCAATGAATGACATGAATATATAAGACTGAAATAAGAATAAAAAATAATTATAATTATCACCTTGTTTACTAACTAGGATATGAACTAATCTGGCTAACCTAACCACACGTAAAATGCTGTTATCTCGACAGATATTTCCACTTTTGATATTCGTTTTTAACGTATTTTAGTTCCGAAAGATCTTTCCTTTTAATTCTTATTAAAGTTTATCATATAAATGCAACTTAAAGCTCCCTTCTGCTCCAAATTTATGAAACTTAAAGCTCCCCTCTGCAACTTTGCATGCATTGTAATGTAAACAAAACATTCTTGCGTTCGGTAAAGATCTTTCTATATCTTATGAAGAAGAAACAACACCTATATTTTTGTTGGTATTTAGAAGAACAGTTAATAAGTAAGTTCATATAAATATAAGTAATTCCAAAGATATTTAACCCCAACATGTATTTATTTTTGGGGTATTATATTGGTCTAAGTTAAATTATTTTTAAAAAAGTTTTTAAGCTTCCCCTCTTATCAAAAGCAAAATCATAGCTCTGATTGCTTAGTTTTTTGAGAATTTAGGGTTGAGTTTCGTTTTATCCCCCTTTCCATAACTTAAAATTTCGGTCAGATTACTTTTGGTTGAGATAGGTGAATTTAGTTAGAAGGGGTGCATAACACGAATCTTTACCAATCTTAGTCTGAATTAATTTGTGGCCAGATAGGCGATAAGCAAGAAAGGTATTTTTCTTCATAAGCAAAATGTTCACTATGGCTAATGGAAAAAATGGACTGTAGTTTTGTTTTTATTTTAGTGATGATAATCATACTCATATCCCGTGTTAGGTATATATATAATATATATATATATATATATATATATATATATATATATATATATATATATATATATATATATATATATTAGTAGGCTAGTTACATTAGCTCACTCTTGGTTGAGAAATGAGTTGATAATTGAAATTGATCCGTTTAAAATTTATGTATTGTAATATTATGCATATTTCAGATAAGTATGGCAGATGATTTAGATGATCTTCTTGATGAGGTGGAAAGCAGTTTTGAGTCTGATTTTATAAATGTTGAAGATAAAAGGAGGTAAGCAGTCTATGCAATAAACTGCAGTATTAGACTTTGTTTGACCTTAATTGCAGTTGTAATATTTATAGCTATTGTATGTCATTATCACAGCATGAAAGTAGATTTCTTGATGCCATTGTACGAGTATGTAACATCTTAGAAATGCAGTATAGTATGTAGTTTCATTTATTAGCCTATAGCACTAAAGATGACATGACTTAAATGGCAGTAATATGGAAGAAGATTTTATAGTAATACTGTATATCATATGATCAAATAGCAATTGGATCTCTCTTACCAAATTAGGAATCTTTACCATAAGAATTGTAGCATAAACTCTAGATTCCGTATTCATAATGCATTTTATGTTTATGGAAGAGAAAACTGAAATTAAAGTCATCCTCACAGACTAAATATGTTTGCTTTTTAAGTCATTATTGATATCAGTGGTAGCACTACTCCATGCGAACTGATATTGAGTCCATAAGTTAGCATAGTAGACAATATAGTATATCAGAGAAATCCGGTCTGTAATGCCTAGAATGCAATAATTTAAGTAAGCATGTAGTAATTTATTTAGTTTCATAACAGATGAAACTTGGTTTTACCAAGTCTATTTAACTTGACCCACAGTGAGGCCTTCCTTGATATTTTGTAGAGTTATCTTTAAATTTATTAAACTGAGAAATGATGTTACAGTGGCTTTATATAGTTTTATGTATTGTATTATTGTGAAATTATTCTCACATTTTCCAACTACACCGTGTTCGTTTTTTGCGCGTTTTTTTATAAGCGCAAAATTGCAATAATGCCCCTAAAAATGATAGTAAAAAATACAAAATTTCCGAATAACGCCCATGCAAAATAATTTTAAAAAAAATTTCATTTTAGTAAAAAATCGACCGCCTCAGAGGCAATTTTCCACCATCCTCCTCCTCTTCTACTGCTTAATGCGATCAGATATTATGAAGAAAATTAAAAAAAAAGCATTAAGAACAAACAGCAAACATATTTTCAATACAGTATCGTCAGGGAAGTAGCGTGCGAGGGTGCATCAGCTAATACGGAAGTAGCAAAACGTTTGCCGATAGAGGTTCGTTCTCCCGCATCCTCCTCCTCTTCTACTGCTTAATGCGATTGAATGTTATGAAGAAAATTTTAAAAAAGCATTAAGAACAAACAGCAAACAAATTTTTTATCTAATATCGTCAGGGATATAGCGTGCGAGGGTGCATCAGCTGATACGGAAGTGTGACAAAATGTTTTCCGATAGAGGTTCGTTCTCCCGCATCCTCCTCCTCTTCTACCACTTAATACGATCGAATATTATGAATAAAATTGAAAAAAAGCATAAAGAACAAACAGCAACAAATTTTCTATATAATATCGTCAGGGAAATAGCGTACGAGGGTGCATCAGTTGATACGGAAGTGTGACAAAACGTTTGCCAATAGAGGTTCATTCTCCCGCATCCTCCTCCTCTTCTACTTCTTAATGCAATCGAATATTATGAATAAGATTAAAAAAAATAATTAAGAACAAACAGCACACAAATTTTCGATATAATATAGTCAGGGAAATAGCGTGCGAGGGTGCATCAGCTGATACGGAAGTGTGACAAAACGTTTGCCGATAGAGGTTCGTTCTCCCGTCCTCTTCCTCTTCTACCACCTAATGCAATCGAATTTTATGATTGAAATTGAAAAAAAGCATTAAGAACAAACACCAAACAAACTTTCGATATAATATCGTCAGGGAATAGCATGTAGAGAATATATATATATTTCATTTAAGTTTCCCTGATATATGTTTTCTTTGTAACGAATTGTATAGATTTCTTTTTCTCTCAGCTGACTTTGTTTACGTTTAGCTTTCGTGCAGCACGGTCGGTATGGAAAGAAGATAGAATAAATATTTAGAACCAAAGAATATTAATAATACATACTATAATCTTGAAAATTAGATAAATCCCAAATAGAGTGAATAAATAAATATTTTATGAGTAAGATATTGTGCCTGAATAGTGATAAGCATCAGCTGATACGGAAGCGGCAAAACGTTTGCCGATAAGGGTTCGTCCTCCCGCATCCTCCTCCTCTTCTATTGCTTAATGCGATCGGATATTATGAATATAATGGAAAAAAAGCATTAAGAACAAACAGCAAACAAACTTTCGATATAATATTGTCAGGGAAATAGCGTGTGAGGGTGCATCAGCTGATGCGGAGGCGGCAAAACATTTGCACCCTCGTGCTCACCACCACCATGCACGTCCCAGTGTATGCCTGTTGCCCACCGCATAATAGAGTGCATTATATTTTTTTTCTTATGATACAACAGGACAGGCCAAAAAATAATAAGATAAAACAGCCCTCATCGGGCCTGGACTCGAAAAATACATAAAGTAAAGAGAAACAAAGGTTGAGAGTGTAATGACTTATTAGATGTGAAGAAATTTGTTTACTGTACAGTAAATCTGTATATCTTTTATGTTGTACATTATTTGCATATTAATATAAATAACTACAGGTCTTTCTGCTTTGTTATGATAAAGGGCATAGATACGTTCCACAACCTTACATAGACACACTATGCCAAAGATATAAGATAAGTAAAACATATTTTATAAGTACATAACAAAGCAGAAAGACATAGTTATTTATATTAACATGCAAATAGTGTACAGTACAAAAGATATACAGATTTACTGTACGGTAAACAAATTACTGCACTCTATTTTGCGGTGGGCAACAGGCATACATTGGGAAGTGCATGGTGGCGGTGAGCACGAGGATGCAAACGTTTTACCGCCTCCATATCAGCTGATGCACCCTCGCACGCTACTTCCCTGACGATATTACAGTATATCGAAAGTTTGTTTGCTGTTTGTTCTTAATGCTTTTTTTCCATTATCTTCATAATATCCGTGCGCATTAAGCGGTAGAAGAGGAGTAGGATGCGGGAGACCGAACCCCTATCGGCAAACGTTTTGCCGCTTCCGTATCAGCTGATGCTTATCACTATTCAGGCACAATATCTTACTCATAAAATATTTGTTTACTAACTCTATTTGGGGTTTATCTAATTTTCAAGATTATAGTATGTATTATTAATATTCCTTGGTTCTAAACATTATTCCATCTTCTTTACATATCAACCGTGCTGCACGAAATTTAAACATAAACAAAGTCAGCTGAGAGAAAAAGAACACTATACAATTTGTTACAAAGAAAACCTATATCGGGGAAACTTAAATGAAATATATATATTCTCTATACGCTATATCCCTAATGATATTATATTGAAAGCTTGTTTGCTGTTTGTTCTTAATGTTTTTTTTCAAATTTCTTCATAATATTCGATCGCATTAAGTGGTAGAGGAGGAGGAGGATGCAGGAGAAGGAACCTCTATTGGTAAGCGTTTTGTCACACTTCCGTATCAGCTGATGCACCCTCACACGCTATTTCCCTGACTATATTATATCGAAAATTTGTTTGCTGTTTGTTCTTAATGCTTTTTTTCAATTTTCTTCATAATATTCGATCGCATTAAGCGGTAGAAGAGGAGGAGGATGCGGGAGAATGAACCTCAATCGGCAAACGTTTTGTCACACTTCCCTATCAGCTGATGCACCCTCGCACGCTATTTCCCTGACGATATTATATCGAAAATTTGTTTGCTGTTTGTTCTTAATGCTTTTTTCTATTTTCTTCTTAATATTCGATTGCATTAAGCGGTATAAGAGGAGGAGGATGCGGGTAAACGAACCTCTATCGGCAAATGTTTTGCTACTTCCGTATCAGCTGATGCACCCTCGCACGCTATTTCCCTGATGATATTACATTGATATGTTTGCTGTTTGTTCTTAATGCTTTTTTTCAATTTTCTTCATAATATCCGATCGCATTAAGCGGTAGAAGAGGAGGAGGATGGCGGAAAAGGGCCTCCAAGGCAGTCGATATTTTACTAAAATTAACATTTTTTCTTCGAATTTTTTTGCATTGGCGTTATTCTCGAATTTCTTATTTTTTTTGCTATTATTTTTTAGGGGCGTTATTGCAATTTCACGGTTAAAAGAAAACACAGAAAAAACGAACAATGTGTATATATATATATATATATATATAATATATATATATATATATATATATATATATATATATATATATATATATATATATATATATAGATATATAGATAGATAGATAGATAGATAAATAAAATAAATAAATTGAAAAAGAGAGAAAGAGAGTCATAAATCATTATTTTAGTAGTACAACAACGATGTATGTGAAAAAGTCACTCCGATATTGGTGAAAATCACATTTTGTAAAGGGTACTGGCCGACCACACTGCAGACAAAGGCACAATTTCAGGTTAGTGATCACTAGGTCCATATTTCTCTAAATAATCCAGTCAAAAAGTTGTTATGGCTTAGCACCGTGATCACCACTACCCCACACCTGCTGTCCACCTTATATGGAGTTAGTTAATTTGTTTATTTTTTGTTTATCTGTATATCTTTAATACTGTACGTGTTTGTTTTTTGCTTACGTACATGCATATTTCAGCTTGGTTATGTACTTGTAAAATGTGTTTTACTTAGCATTTTTCTTTGGTACTGTATAGTGTGTTTATACATGCTTGTGGAACGTATCTATGTATATTAACATTATTACTAATGGAAATAAACTACCGTATTTGAATTACGCAATTTGAATGACACGAGCCTTTTAAGAACCTATCCTCGCATTAATATCAAGAGGTGACTGTAGTTTGTTGAGCATCATGTAAGAATCTGGCGTCACGTGGCATTTGAAGAAGAAGAAGAAGCACAGCTCAAGTTACTCCCACCAGCCATATTGTGTCTCGTTTTGGTCTGTTCTTTCGTTCGTTTTGCTCGTTACTGATTTTACTATGTCTCTCAAGCATAGTGGTGATAGTTATGATAGCAGTGCTACAAAGAAAAGAAAAGCCATCACCATGGAAATTAAAGTTGACATAGTAAAACGCTCAAAAAATTTGTGACCTTTAGGGGTTGGTTTAATCGTTTTAAGAGTTGTGCTTATTTTCATAACCTATGGGTAAAGGGTGAAGCTGCTGGCTAGTGGTGATGAGAAAGCAGCAAAAGAGTTTCCCAGTGTGTTAGTAGAAATAATTAGGGAGGGAGGCTACCATCCCTTGCAATGCCATTTTCCACTTATAAGTAGACATGTACTTGAACAAATTAGTCAGAGGGTAATACATACACTTACAGTGAACAGAAATATAGCTAACTAGTGAACAGATTATAATAATGATAATAATAATAATAATAGTAATAACAATAGTAATAGTAGTAATACTAAAATTAATGAATACTAAAATTAATGATGATAATACAGTGATAATAATGATACTAAAGTAGAGCATTAGCAATAAATTTCGCAATAAGATATCTGATATGGAAATATGAGAGTAAAGTAAGACATATTTTACTATACAGTTTTGTAGTACTTTAGAGCTTTAATATTTTTATATTTAGTATACTGTACATGTATTGTAGTTTTACTATATCTTAAAATGAGGACTTAGATTATTTCTATGTATGTTCTTGTGCCTCTCCAGACTCACCTTCCCCAGTCTCATTAGACCTAGGTTCGAATTGTAGGTCTGTTCCGACTTAAGTTGAAATCCACTTTAAGTCAGCTATCAGGAACATAACCCTGACTTTAAGTGGGGCCCCCCTGTATATGTAAATATATAGTCTATTCTTTTTTTACACGTTAATACATGAAGTTGGAATATTCTTTTTTTTACACATGTTCATACATGAATTTGGAATAACGTGCGTCATTAATAATACTAAAAATTCAAATTAAATGAACAGCTCGCGAAAAAACGTAGGTGTGCATGGTTATCTTTAAATACACCTGGCGTGTGTGTTCAAGTGCCTTGTATTCACATTCCCGCCAACCCGCGCTTGTGTCAGTCTCGCTTCACCCAGGATACCGTGTGGATATAGTGCTTCCCCTAACTGTCGTTGTGGTACACTTTGTGTTTGCTGTGGTTTGTATATATTTTTTTTTTTCATCCAACATGGCTAGTAAATGACCAGCACAAGATTGTGCATATGCTCCTGCTCCCAAAAGAGTGAGAAAGTCTATAAGCCTTGAGAAAAAAATGCAAGTGTTGGCCTGTTATGACCATGATTAGAGTACAGCGTCTATAAAATATTCTACGCAGCTTAGTGAAAGCACCTTGTGTATCATACATGATAATGCAGAAAAAATAAAGAAAAGTGCGAAAGCTGGTGTTCTTTTAGCTTTGGCGAAGTCTTCGTATGTGAGATCAGGTATTATGGAAAGGATGCTATGTACGTGGATGACCATAAAGAACACCCAAAAAATAAATGTACCATACAGTGTTCTGAAGGAAAAAGCGAGTGAGATTTATGAACATTTGAAGTTGCAGGTAGAAGGTGAAGTGAAACCATTTACAGCTATCCCTGGCTGGTTTATGAACTTTCAGCGTAGGTTTAGATAGCACAGCTGAAAAACACAAGGCAAGAGTGCATCAGCTGGTGCAGAAGCTGCAGAGCAATATCCTAGTGAACTGAAGGCTATCATTGAGGAAGGGGGATATACGGATAAACAGATAATTAATATGGACGAAACTGCTTTATACTGGAAAAAAATGCCAGACAGGACTTACATTTCCATTGAAGAAAAGTTCTTCAGGCTACAAGGCAGCAAAAGATCACTTTACGCTGATGTTTGGTGCTAACTCTGAGGGTGACCTAAAGCTGAAGCCTCGAATGATTTATCGCTCAGAAAACCCTCATCCACTGGTCTATTAAAAGCAGTTACTTTCGGTTCACTAGTCTGCAAATAAGAAGGGATTGATGATTGGAAGTATTTTTAAAGATTATTTCTTGACTTATCTCTCAAAGGAATTAGAAGTTTATTGCAAGAGTCAGGATATACCCTTTAAAACTCTTCTCATTTTGGATAATGCACCAGCCCATCTTATATCAATTACTGATTTGAACCCGGATATAAAAGTTGTGTTTCTTCCTCCGAGTACAACTTCAGTACTCCAACCAATGGACCTGGGGGTGATGCAAATGTTTAAATCTCATAACCTTAGGAACACCTTTAAAGACCTCAGCAGGAAGACTGGCATCAGCATGGCAGAGCTTGAAGAAGCTGCTGATGCTCCTGATCTTCGAGGTGTGGATGTGAAGAAAAATGCTAAGGATTACTGGAAAAAGTTTAATATCAAGCATGTCATCTAGTTTGTGATGGATTTTTGTGCTGAAGTTATACAGCCATGTTTGAATGGGGCATGGAAGAAGCTTTGCCCGTACTTAACGTACTCATCCAAGGGTTTTAATATTGGAGAAAGGATTTCCAAAACATAGCTTGAGTGTGTTCTGCTGGCTTGACATGTGGGATTCTCTGACATTGTTGAGAAGGATGTAGATGCCCTGCTTGATTTCCACACAGAGGAGTTTACTGCCGATGATTTGGATGAGATGGAAGCTCAGCAACAACATGAGGAGGAAGAGGAGGCAGCATCCACACTTCATGGGAGCCCCATGGAAACGCTCATTATGAAGGACTTGGTTGAATTTTTTAACCATCTGGAGAATGCCTTTGGTATTTCAGATAAAAAAGATTCTAATGTAAAGCATGCAGGCTTAATGTAGCAAAGGGTCATGCAAAATGTTTCCTGCTACAATGAAATGCAAAAATATAGGTTGCACAGCAGCAATTCTTCATGCTTACTTCTCATCAAACACAAGTGATTTTGATGACCCTCAACCCAGAACATCTAAGAAGCATGCACCCCAACCTAGACCACGGGTCAGCTCTCCCACTTCTACCTCCCCTGCTCCTCCCTCTCCTACCACTAAAGTCAACTGCTCACCGCCGCCACATACCTGTCCCAGTATGCCTTTTGTCCACGTATATAGAGTGAGTTAATTTGTTTATTTTTTCGTTTATGTGTATCTTTGATATTTGTTTATTTTTAGCTTACATACGTATATCAGTTTGCTTATGTACTTGTAAAATGTGTTTAACCAGCTTATTTCTTTGGTATTGTGTGTTTATACACACTTGTGAAATGTAACCATGCCTTATAACATTACTTCTTCTGAAAATATACAAATTAAATTACACAGAAGTTGAATTACATGTGCCTTCTGTGAACCTATCCTAGTGTAAGAAAAGAATAGACTTTTACTCACCAGCACAAGTTGTCTAGAGCCACCAATAGCCAACTCCAGGTAATCCAACCCGACTCCAATACACCCGCAGGTTATTATGTCTAAAATTAATACTGTACAGTCGCTTCCTTAGCTCAAGTCTTAGCTGCCTCTCTCAGTCCTCTGACCACTCTCTCTGCCCAGCTGACCCACGTAAACATACTGCCGTGACGTCATTCGTAAATATGGCGGCAGTCATGACGTCATTAGCAAACACAATAGCTTACAGAAACTAACAGACTGTGTATATATATATATATATATATATATATATATATATATATATATATATATATATATATATATATATATATATATATATATATATATATATATATATATATATACTGTATTTATATATATACAGTGTTCCTTCGATTATCGCGAAGGTTCGGTTCCGGGACCCGGTGCGAGACAGGAATTTCGCGGAGTAGGATCACCCTATATGTGCATAGATATTTTAATTTATTTTTAAGTTTACACTTTATAAACTGTATAAACCCTCCCTGTACTGTGAACAAACCACCCTTTACTTCATAAATAACAGCATGCAAGCGTAAATTTATATGACATACTCATGTACATAGGTATTGTACAATTATTTTTACGTTTACTGTATAAACCCTCCCTGCACTGTTAAAAAACCATCCTTTACTTTATAAATAACAGCATGCAACGTAAATTTATATGTACGTGATAGGTAAATTTACCGTGAATGAGGTGGTAATGAGTTTGTAGACGCCAGAGGGAATTATTCCGCAGCCAATAACAGCTTTACGGCTGTTATTCATTGAGGCCAAAATAGCGGCTGACATATCTAAGAGTTTCACCTTATCTGTTATGGTTAACATCTTCCTTTGCTGCTTAGGCTCACTACCAGAAGCCTTAGAAGATGAAAGATGCTTGGGAGGCATTGCAGAGGTTGAAAAAGTGAAGAAAATCAATCACAATCACAACGTATTAATAAGCACAACGTGAACAACGCACACGTGAGTTAGACTGAACGAGTGAGGCGAGACAATGGAAGTTGGTGGGAGAACCAAACTTCAATGAAAAAGCCAATCAGACCCCATGATACAGATCTCTCACTCTTTCAGCCATTAGCATTCCATGAACTATCTCACGTAAGTGCAAGCCTTTGTCCGAAACGCTGTTACCGGTATCGTATTTTACATGGTGCAATACTGTTAGTATTTATGTTTTTTACTATTTTTTACTGTTTTAATATTCTTAGGCTAAGAAATACGTTTTTTTATCAATAAAATCATGAAACTACTGGAAATCTTAATATGTATGCTAGCTCACGTAGGTGCGACCCCAATACATTGTACGCGATCGGACAGTATTTCACATGATGCAATACTGTGAGTTATATATCTAAATTTATGTTTTTTACTATTTTTTACTGTTTTATTACTCTTAGGCTAGGAAATACTTGTTTTATCAATAAAATAATGAAAATTTCAGTATGTACTATCTCACGTAGGTTCGACCCTTTTCGTTTTCCGAAACGCTGATACCGGTATCGTATTTTACATGGTGCAATACTGTTTGTATTTATGTTTTTTACTGTTTTATTATTCTTAGGCTAAGAAATACGTTTTTTTATCGATAAAATCATGAAACTACTGGAAATTTTAATATATATGCTAGCTCTCGTAGGTGCGACCCCAATACATTGTACGCTATCGGACAGTATTTCACATGATGCAATACTGTGAGTTATATATCTAAATTTATGTTATTTACTATTTTTTTACTGTGTTATTATTCGTAGACTGGGAAATAATTTTTTTTTATCAATTAAATAATGAATTTTTTTTTTCAATAAAAAATTAAAATACCAAAAATTTTTATTTTTGTTATATTTTATTATTTTTGCATATACGTACCCAAAATGAAAAAAAATTCCCAAAAAAAATCACGGTACAGTGAATTCGCGAGGCAAGAAACGCGACAGAGCGAAGGATAACTGTATATATAATATATATATATAATATATATATATATATATATATATATATATATATATATATATATATATATATATATATATATTGACACCCCAACTTACGAACAAATTAGGTATCATTGTTTCACTTAAGGAAAGCTTTGAGAGAGAATATGTCCTAATTTCACACCCTGAGCTATGTTTGATTACTTTCAACACTTTATTAATGGCTAATATAGTCATGATGCTTCTATCTCTACGTTATTTATTCTGAGAATAAAACGAGGGTCAAAGTCAGTGAGGGTAAGAGAGAACCAAGAGGGGTGATTTTTAAAGTATGCATCCACCACTGTTTTTCTGTAAGAGAGGATTATGCTCTTCAGTGACTCTAAGCACCCTTGTGAGATTAAAAGCTCAATGGTCCTTGCAATTAGAGAGCAAGACTAAACCTCGTCTGGCCCCTTTTCTTTCATACTGAGGCAGAATTCATTATATGACAGAAAGTGAGGAGACCTGTAGAGTGGCATGAATTTTTCATGTATATTTTTAATGTATACTTTTGATCAGTTTTTATGAGAGAATACATGTTAATGTAAAGAGATAGAATGAAATTAGCTTGCTTGATAACATTAACAAAAGGGACAGAGTAGTTTTGAGATTTCCCTGTGCTGGGACCTGGATCCCATCTCCCGTAAGCCTCCTGGCTAGTACAGTGGTAACGCGCTGGCCTCGCATTCGCGAGGTCGACGGATCGCGCCTCGTCCGGGCAAGAGAGTTTAAGCTGTTTACTGGGGAGGTTACTGCTGTGGCTGGTCACCACAGTGGGGGGTTGGGGCCTGTGCCGGTTGGCAACCACCCTGTGGGTCCTCCATGACCCGTTCCACCCATCCGTGGGTGGAGAATCTTAAAAAAAAAAAAAAAAAATCTCCCGTAAAGCCTGTTAAATGGATCATCAGTACTTGTTAAGCATATGGCTGATACAATTTTTTTGTTTTATTACTTGATTTTGGATTTGTTGCACCTCAACTGGAGAGATTGACTCTTGACAAGATGCATAGAAACTCAGGAAAATACCCTTTTCCATCCTCTTAGTGCCTTAAAGCTCCGTGAAACAGATAAGATTAATCACAATAAAAACAATGTTGAAATGCTGCAAGACTGAAAACAATGTGTTATAGTGTAATTTTTTTTTTATTGTTAGAGTTTTCAAGTACATATATGTACTGTATTATATGTTAGACATGTACTGTATCAATTAATGGCTGGTAATACAATGGACTTTTTATATTTTTAAGCATGATAACATGCTCCTGATATCATCCGTTAGCTAGTAAAGTATTTGATATACTCTATGGGAAATGTATGTGTATGTGAGTAGACAATGTCTTGAGGGCTGTTACATAGGGCACATCTTGTGTAATAGCCAGGTATCTGTACCATATTTATATATAATATCTATTCATCACTTTATTAAAAGCTTATGTTAGTCAAATTTATGATCACAAGCTTTGTACCTAGTTTTCCAATATAATGTGCGTGACCAACATTTTGGAAGACAATATCAGCAGAGTTATCTATAAAAACTGTGACCATTTTCAGCATTAAAACAGATGATCTTAATGAACTACTTGATGACTTTGAACCTCCATTGCAACCACATGATGAATCCTCTGACACACCAACTCATTCATCTTCAGCTAAGAGGAGATGTGCTAATGTTTCTATTGGTGGGACATCTATGCCAATAGGCTTGGCTACATCAGCGACTCAGAGGTTAGTTGAAATTAAATAACAAGTGTTTTATATATATATATATATATATATATATATATATATATATATATATATATATATATATATATATATATATATATATTTATATATATATACACACACAGTAATCCCTCGTTTATTGCGGGGGTTCGGTTCCGGGACCGGCCGCGATAGGTGAATTTCCACTAAGTAGGAACACCTTTAAATTTTTTTTTTTTTTTTTCCACGAGTACAAAGAGGATTACAATGAAGAAAAGATCATCATCACAATTATATATATATATATATATATATATATAATATATATATATATATATATATATATATATATATATATATATATTGGCATTTATTATCCTACTAGGAATCTACAGTATTACCAAGCCAATTTTCACCAATTTCCCTTCTGAACCTAAATTTATCAAGCTTAAATCCATTACCCATTACGAGTTCTGGTTTGATCGTGAATTTTTAAAACTTTATTAATTATCATCCTTGTAATGACCTGTCAGATGTGAAGGGATTATAACAGATGTGTAATGAATATCCAGCTCTCTGCTGGGTTTTAATATACCTCTGCATGACTTTCATGATGTCTATTCCAAAAATTCTCCTTAGATCTTATTATTATTATTATTATTATTATTATTATTATTATTGTTTTTATTAATATTTTTTACAATAATTTTCTTTTGATGATGATTGTGGAGATTATTATTATTATTAATATCATTATTATTACGAATTTGTAATTAAATCATTATTTTTACAATAAATAATGTAGTTTTGGTTGAATGAACAAGAGTTAATTAAAGATTCTCTCTCTCTCTCTCTCTCTCTCTCTCTCTCTCTCTCTCTCTCTCTCTCTCTCTCTCTCTCTCTCTCTCTCTCTCTCTCTCTCTCTCTCTCTCTCTCTCTCTCTCTCTCTCTCTCTCTCTCTCTCTCTCTCTCTCTCTCTCTCTCTCTCTCTCTCTCTCTCTCTCTCTCTCTCTCTCTCTCTCTCTCTCTCTCTCTCTCTCTTCTATTTTACCCAACCCCCCACACTCTTTGTCCCAGCCAACTAGGGAGGGGCACTGTACACAGTTATTAAAGTAAATAAACCAACAGATGTACAAACAATGACGAGCCCTTAATAATATTAATAATAATAATAATAATGACGATGATGATAATAATAATCTCCACAATCATCTTCAAAGGAAAATTATTGTTGCCAATAATAATAATAATAATAATAAGAATAAGATCTAAGAAGAATTATTGGAATAGACATCATGAAAGTAATGCAGAGGTATATTAAAACCCAGCAGAGAGCTGGGTATTCATTACACATCTTTTATAATCCCTTCACATCTGACTGGTCATTACACTCTCCATCTCTGTTTCTCTTTACAGCCTGATAAAGACTGTTTTATTTTATCATTTTTTGGCCCATCCTGGTGTCACAGTAATCTTAATAGTTTTTTCTTTTTTCCCCCCCCAAAAAATCCGCGATAGAGCGAGGGATTACTGTATATATATATATATATATATATATATATATATATATATATATATATATATATATATATATATATATATATATATATATATATATATATATATATATATATATATATATATATATATATATATATATATATATATATATATATATATATATATATATATATATATATATATATTATATATATATATATATATATATATATATATATATATATATATATATATATATATATATATATATATATGGTTTCGGTTTTACGTCACAAACTCCCTTTTCAACTAAGGGCTAGGACGGTTGCCTTCTTGCGAAGGACTTGTTTTGGCAGATGTAATCGTTACCCTGAGTGTATGCCCTTACTAACCTCAGTCCGTGACAGGGCGCGAACCCTCGACCCGCAGCCTCAGAGTCGCGGACGCTACCATTTTGCTGCGGAGACTATATATATATATATATATATATATATATATATATATATATATATATATATATATATATATATATATATATATATATATATATATATATATATATATATATATATATATATATATATATATATATATATATAATATATATATATATATATATATATATATCAGCAAAAAAGGGAAAATGAAACATTGGAGTGTTGAGATCTTTAGACAGTATTTGCTCTGGAGATGGACTAAAATACAGTCTGAAAGATCTTGGCACTGTCTTTTTATTTTTCCTTAATACCTCACCACAATTCATCTATGTGGCATGTGTTCAAATTTTCATGATATTTACAAACACACATGCACACGCACAAGTTATGTAAGCCCAAAGTTTGAATATGCAGCCCCCTTTTTGAATCCACACTTTCAGAAGCATACAAATAACCTGGAAAAAGGTCAAAGACATTCCACAAAACTGGTGCCAGAAATACGCAATATCAGTTATGAGGAGAGGCTGAGGGAATTAGACTTATCATTGCTCAAACCTAGAAGAATGAGGAGGGATCGGTTGATGGTTTTAAAATTCCTTCATTATTTTGACAGAATGGATAGGGATCAATGTTTTGATATGGCTTGCTCTAGAACCAGAGATAATAGATTGAAGTTTGTAAGAAGAATTCTTTGCAGGATGTAAGGAAGTACCTTTTAGTGAAAAAGTAGTTGATGAATGGCATTCGCTAAGCAAGTACAGGTATACCTCACCCAACGTCGTTAATTGGTTCCAGGAGAGACGACTTAAGTAGAAAAATGACTTAAATCAAATTAGCTTGTCTCTAGGCTAGCCTAGATATACAGATTTACTGTAGTAGTAGTATAGTTGGGTGGGATATGCCTTTTGCAACGGCTCCCAAGTCTTGGTTTTGCTTTGCTAAATTGTTTGTGAGATTCTTATTAAATTTCTTTTTCTACAAATTCTTTTTATAATTTTTTTCTTTCTTTGATGTCTTTTTCACTACAATATCTAAATAACAATATATTAGCAATTATTTAAATTTTCTTTTCTATATATGGTTGTGCTAAAAAACTATATTCTGTTCTTATTTGTGCACATGCTTCACAAAATAGTAGAAAATGTTCTAGGCTGTCTTCACATCTTTCACACGTTGGGCAGGTAGTATCTTTATTTTTAAATTTATGTACAGTAAACAAATTAATGAACTCTATTATGCCGTTGGCAACAGGCTTAGCGTGGGACGTGCATGGTGGCCAGTGTTGCCAGATAAAGCGGATGTTTATATTTTCAAATGTATGGTACATTTTAAGATATATATTAATTACAAGATGGTAGTACTGTACTTTAAATAAAAATGTACTTCATCTTTAAAATACTTGAAATAACTTACCAGTTTACATGTATGTTTTTTATATTTATCATTTCTCTCATATATTCTGGCAACACTGATGGTGGCAGTGAGGATGAGGATGCATACGTTTTGTCACACTTCCGTATCAGCTGATGCGCCCGCACACGATATTTCCCTGACAATATTATATTAAAAATATGTTTGCTGTTTGTTCTTAATGCTTTTTGTCAATTTTCTTCATAATATCCGATCGCATTAAGCTGTAGAGGAGAAGTAGGATGCGTGAGAACGAACCTCTATCGGCAAACGTTTTGCTACTTCCGTATCAGCTGATGCACCCTCACATGCTATTTCCCTGACGATATAATATTAAAAATATGTTTGCTGTTTGTTCTTAATGCTTTTTGTCAATTTTCTTCATAATATCCGATCGCATTAAGCTGTAGAAGAGGAGTAGGATGCAGGAGATCGAACCTCTATCGGCAAATGTTTTGCTACTTCCGTATCAGCTGATGCACCCTCACACGCTATTTCCCTGACGATATTATATTAAAAATATGTTTGCTGTTTGTTCTTAATGCTTTTATTCAATTTTCTTCATAATGTCCGATTGCATCAAGCGGTAAAAGAGGAGTAGGATGCGGGAGAACAAACCTCTATCGGCAATCGTTTTACTACTTCAGTATCAGCTGATGCACCCTCACACGCTATTTCCCTGACAATATTATATTAAAAATAACTTTGCTGTTTGTTCTTAATGCTTTTTTCAATTTTCTTCATAATATTTGATCATAGCCAGTTTATCGTCCAGCGTTATAGCATGACGCTTAGCACTTGCACTAGGAATTTTCTTAGGTGCCATGGGGGCAAAATATAAGGTCACAAATGAATGAGAATGAGAGTAGCCGATAAACAGATGTATACTGTGCATAAACTAATCAATTCAAAACAATAGCGGTTTCACGGGAATGACGAGTGACGATGCCTAACGGTAGATATTGGAACTACAGTACGTATTTTAATAAGATTTTATATGCTTTTATTCTTATTTATTGTACAATAACATGATTTTATGTGCTTTTGTTTTTATTTATTGTACAGTAACATGATTTCATGTGCTTTTGATGGTTTCCTAGTGATATTATGATTCTAATATTTGTAGCGGACAGAGGTAAAGTTGATTATAATGACGTAAGCTTTAATTTTATTTTTTTTTTTTTCCAATATTTTTTTGAAATCCGACGTATAATCGAGAACGACTTAAGCTGAGTTATACCTGTATAGGGCTTTTTCTTGTAAACACAATTATGTAATTATACAGAGGAGTAAAGAAGACGCAGTCCTAATGGAAAACCTAGAAGAGGTCCCAGCATCTGATTCATCAAATTTCCTAATTTTTTTTTTTATTCTGTGGGACCATTTATTGGTTTTATTAACCCGATCCTGTGATTCCATATCTTGTTAGCAAAATACCTTCCCATAAAGATGAGTTTAGTATTCATGATATAATACGAAAAAAATGAATAAATAAATGCAAAAGAAAGAACTAAATGCATGGCAGCATTTCGTGAATTAAGATGCTAAATAGTATAATTGTCTTTTTTGCTCTTTATGTCTTTTTATTAATTTTTATGTTTAAATCGAGTTACATATTTCATTTCTCACTTGTGATAAATTTTGATCCTGTGATAACATATCTTGGTTAATAATTTACGAATTTTTTCTTCTGTAATGAACTGTTTAGTAGTTAAGAATAAATAACAGCAGAAATGTGTGTTCTGGGCATCAAGTGTTTTTCCTTGGTTGCATATTCAAGCTTTTCTTCATGTGGGTTTTTTATTATTATAAAAGTAAAATTTTAAGTTGGGGTGTGTATTACCAGGAAAATGTTTCACTGAAAAGAGTAAGTACTATGTTAGTGCTCACAAAAAGGTAAAGCAATTCTATGTGAAGTTAAATAAAAGCTTTTTTTGTATTCTGTGAGACACAAACTCCAAGATGAAACCGTATCTGTCTCTAACCCCCCCATCCAATGGTCGGAGGAGGGGTGGCTTAGAATTACTGGGGATTATGGGAGGGGGAGTTGCTCTTAGGATTCTGAAACATAAAGTCAGGGACCTTAAGCCACTTGTATCAATCCTGGAGGATAAAATTCAGAATATGGATACAGATATTAAAGAAGGTTTTTAAAGTAAGTTACAAGAAAATGAAACATTTAGAGAGATAATAAGAAATTTAGAGTGTAACAAAGCACAACAGGAAGAGAGAAAATAACTAGAAAAACGAACAAAAAAGCTGGAATGGGAAAAGAATAAATTAGAAATCAGAATTTCCAAAAAGAAGATAACAATAAGCAGTTGAGTAATGGCCTGAATTAATTAAATGTTAATTCATTGTTTTCTTCTGAGAGAGACGAGATTGCAGCTTGAAATTACCAGATAAAGGAAAGCATCGAATAGTCTAGAAAAGATTTTCAGGAGCTGAATACAGAACTTGAGAGTATTACAAGACCCTTTTGCAGATGCAGTAAAGCAAAATGTGGCAGTAAAAGAGGAAGTGAGGGAGGTGGCACTGGAAAATGTAACTACGATTGACTAAGAAGAAACAGTACATACATACATATACCTTGGCTGTTTCCCCCTTAAATTGGGGGGTAGCCGACATCAAAAAAGGAAAACAGTAAGAAACAGTAATTGAAAAAATTCAAGATGTTGTGATTGAAAGGGCTAATATACTGATCATATAGGCATTTTATAAAGAGAAGTCATTGATAATCTAAGGCATAGGTGAATCCCTAGTTAACATGGCCGGGGAGACTAAAGCATAATAAACCTAGGGTTTTAGCCCTGATATGGAAGCTTGGAGTAGTATGTCGTCCAGAAAATATTGTAAGCATTCACCGAATTGGTAAATAGTCTCGGTAGGGAAAATCAAGAATAATGAAAGTAAGCATTGAGAGAGGGGACACATTTAGAGAAGTATTAATGAGTTCAAAAAACTTACAAAGACCTTCAAGAATTTAGAACAGTGTTCATTAGACCATATAGAGCACAGGAAGGAATGGAAAGGATCAAAAGCTAGTTGCAAAATGCTAGAAGGTTATATGAGAAAAGAAATAAAGAAAAGAAAATTTTTTATTTAACAGTTCTTCCGGCCAAAGGGGAAATAAAGAAGATAATGCTAGGATATTAGGGGATGCAGCTGCATTAAGTTTGCTTAAACAAATGCTGATGGGATAGCTGGTAAGCCAGTAGAGTTAAAGGATAGGATTTACAACACTTAGGCATATATAGGTGTGAAAATTTGAGAGGACTGGTAGAGGGATAGCATTGCTCAAAAGTGAAAGATTTCAGGTTGAAGAAATAAACTTTGTTATAGAAAGTGAGTTCAAGGAATTTCTTCTTGCTCGTATAAATAGTCAGAGAGAATTATTATAACTGTTGTATATAACCCACCAAGGAATCAACATAGGATAGAAGTTTATGAGAAATGTCATATAGGTACTATCGAAGTCATAAACTCAGTTGTTAACATCGTACAGGAAGGAATGTGTAGGATTTATATTATGGGAAATATTAACCATAGAGATTGGACGAATATTACCCACACAATGGGGAGGACTCATTTGGGGCAAGAGTCCTAGATTGTTTACAAGGAAATTTCCTACACCAACATGTACTGGAACTAATGAGGGTCAGGGGTGGGGATAAGCCATCACTGCTTGATCTAGTATTCACAGATAATGTGTTGGATATTGAAAAAATTCAAGTACAAATCACCAATTGGAAAAGTGACTACTATGTGTTGTTGATGGAGTATATCATCAAAGAAGCTCTGCCTGAAAGTAGGGGCACTGAGATGGACATGAGAAGGAACTATCTGAAAGGAGATTAGAACATAATTAATGAGCTTTTTGCAGTTATTGACTGAAAAAACTTCTTTAATAACAAATCTGTACAAGAAATATACAACATTTTTTGTGAGGAATATACCCTCCACCCAATTAGAAGTTATTCATGCCAGAAAGAAATGGTTCATGAGTGTAAGAGAGCTAAGGAGTGGAGAGACAAATACTGGAAAAGGTGTAGGCGGAAAAATACATAAATGCCTGGCAGACTTATAAAATAGCAAGAAATGATTACCTAAGTAAATGAAGAGAGGCAGAGAGATATTATGAAAGGGATATCACCAGGAAGGCTAAAGAAATTCCCAAGAATTTCCACAGCTTTATCAGAGGAAAGCTGAAGTACAAAGAACAGGTTTTATAGTTAAAGAGAGTGGATGGAAGTATCACTGTGACTGATGAAGAGATCTGCAAAAAATTGAACAAGGAGTTTCAGTCAGTATTCACAGCAGAAAATACACCACCCCCTCAGATTGTAGAGATAGAAGATCATGGGCTCCTGTTAGAGAACATCATCTCTTCAGCCACAGAAGTATGCAAAGCACTTATGAACATAGATGCCCATAAAACTACAGGTACTGATAATATACCCCCTTATGTACTCAAGAAATGCGCGAGACCAATATTGGTAGCGCTATGCATCATATTTAAAAAGTTGCTGGATTCTGGGGAGATTCCAAGATGATGAAAATAAGTGAACATGGTACCTATCTTCAACAAGAGATGGAGGGATACAGCTCTAAACTATGGGCCTGTTTCCTTGACCAGCATAGTTTGCAAATTTCGGCAAAACTACTAAGAAAGCACCTCTCTTCACTTGGAATCCTTCAACTTTATGTCAATGAAACAGTATGTCATCAGAGAAGGCAGATCAACAGTAACAAACTCATTAGAATTTTATGATGAGGTAAGCTGGATCTTACAGGAATGAGAGGGCTGGGGTGATTGCATATTCCTAGATTTTCAGAAGGCATTTGATACAGTCCCACATAAGAGACATATTAAGAAGCTGCAAGTAGTGGCAAGAATAGATGGAAATGTCTTGGAATAGATAAAAACTTATTTAGAAGGAAGGAAACAGAGGGTTAGAGTAAGACACTTAGTGTCTGAATGGAGAAGAGTTAGTAGTGGGGCTCCTCAGGGTTCAGTTTTAGGGCCTATTTTGTTCCTTGTATACGTAAATGACCTACCAGAGACTGTAAATTTATTCTTGGATTGTTTGCAGAAGATGCAAAGTTTGTGAAGAAAGTAAGAGACGAGAACAGTGGTTGAGAACTTCAGGAATACCTAAATAGTCTGCATGAGTGGTCAGAAAAGTGGCTAATGAAATTCAGTACTTTGAAATGTAAGGTAATGAGAATGGGTGCAAGTGCGAGAAGGCCCAAGCTTGGCTGCTGAGTAGCAGGTTCAGAACTTCAAGAGATGGAGAATGAGAGAGAGATCTAGGAATAAGCATATTGGCAGGTTTGTCTCCGGAAATGCATATGAACAACACAGTAAGGACATCATATGCTTTCTTAGCAAATGTAAGGGTAGCCTTCAGACACATGGATAAGGAAATTTTCAGAAAAGTTTATGTAACTCATGCGAGACCAAAGCTTGAATTTGCATCCCCCTTTTGGAATCTGCACTTGGA
The DNA here is from genome assembly GCA_037179515.1 of Halocaridina rubra. Classification (NCBI taxonomy): domain Eukaryota; kingdom Metazoa; phylum Arthropoda; class Malacostraca; order Decapoda; family Atyidae; genus Halocaridina; species Halocaridina rubra. The sequence goes on from JAXCGZ010018887.1 coordinate 184,792, forward strand.
AAAACATATAAATAAGCTGGAAAACGTTCAAAGACTCGCTATAAAACTGGTGCCAGAAATTTGTATTCTCAGTTATGATGAAATGCTGAGGGAATTAGATTTACCATTACTCGAATCTAAAAAAATTAGGGAGGATATTTTGACGATTTTTAGATTTCTTCATGGTTTTGACTGAGTGGATAGGGATCGATTTTTTGATGTGGCTGGCTCTAAAACTAGAAGTCATAGTTTGAGGGTTCGTAAGAAAACTTCTTTGCATGATGAAAGAAAGTACTTATTTTTTTTTTTACTTAATGCTAACCCAATTCATAGTTCTAAGGACAAATATGATAATTATCATTGAAAATAAAAATGGAACTGACCAGGAGATAGGGAGTTACAAGCATAGAGCCCTTTCCCATAAGCACAGTTAGGTAATTACATATTGTATATATTAATATACTCCTCAGTATGAATATTTATGGCCATGCTCCACTATCTAAATTTCAGATATTACATACATAATTGCCTATCTGTTTGAACTCCTATATCACTATTGCATTGATTGGGAAAGGTATTAAGTTGACAGTACAAAAGCTCCCCTATTTACAAACAACCAGTTACAAACATTTACATAAAAGAACAATAACCTACCCATTATCTACCCATTTGTTAATGTATGTATTACTAGAGTATACTGCATTATTACACTATTATTACTGTATTAGAATTCATTATTACTATATGTTTTATGTTTTATATAATATATGTTTTAACCTAAGTACTGTAAATTACTGCATTTGTGTGTACTGTACACTACTTTTTTTTACCTAATGCAACTTGCAAACAATTTTACTTATGAACGGACTTCTGGAACCTAACTTGTTCATAAGTTGTGGAGTATATGTAAATTATAAAATCCATATCTAAGCCATTGTCAGTTTATTATTGACAAAGAGAAATGGAAACTCCATTTTCTTTTTATGTTTAGTGTGTCACAGTCTGTTCCTATGAATGGAGGCGGATACAAAGTTGCTTAGAGCAATGGGATTAAGGCTGGATGTCCAATCTAACCCCCATGGCATGATCAACCTGCAATATCTTGCCATCACTTCCCTGTTAATGTGTTCTGCCTCTGAGCTATTGATGCCCCTAATATGTTGACTCATTAACAGACCCAATTCCTCCCTGATAAAAGGCATAGATATGCATCTTCTACAACTCAAGACTTGAAACAGAGACTGTTGAGCATCATGTTTTAAAATAGTAAAATTTTGTATGGATAGTCATGTACTGTATATTGAAATATTAGATACTGGGAAAAAGAACTAGCTATACCAGAATTAAAAAGTCTCATACCAGATGTTTTGTGCTTTCATATATAATCTTAAAAAGAGCTCAGTTTTCCTGCTTAAATTCTTACTCCATAGTAATTTTAATACTACAACAGGTTACAACGCAGCATCACCTAGTGATCGTTAGAATGTTAGGTTAAATATACATGCAATTTTCAGATCCTGTAGCACTCTTCGGTGTCTACAGTGTGACTCTCCTGTGGTATCTTTTGATGGCTTTACCTGGACTGATGAAACTGATTATCTCTTTCTTCGCAATAACTATCCTGATATGGATCGATTGCTCTCTCATCTTGACTCATCTCGTGGCAGTCGAGCTTATGCTTGTCAGTGCAAATTCCGCTCTGTTTCTAATGAGCTTGATCTTGATGATGACAAAGATCTGCAGTGGATATGTGGTAAGCATTAGTACACTGTATGGCTTATTCCTTTCTGTACCTTGTATGAGATAAGTTGGACACTAACCTTATTGCATTTGAATTATTTGCTGTAACTTATTTTATTTTGCCACTGTTACAAGATATGTCTGTGATATTTGGATGTATCCTGGAAAGATACTGACTTTCATCTATAGACTCTTAATCTTACTGTATTAAATTCTCTCCAGATTGTCTATAAATTGAGAGGGAATCGTTAATCTTTAACAAAGGGTTTTACTTTACGATGTTAAAAGCTTTATAAATTTGATATGAAGTACATAATTGAGATAGACATCTGATCTGCAGTCTACTTTTAACTCTTAGAGCTACTGGTGCCAAATGGTGATACTATTTATATCTAGAACATACTGAAAGCTAGAAGTTCCTGTGAAGACAGATATTAAGTACAGTATATTAATTAATCATAAATGGAGCAGTATTTTGATGTAATTATTGGCCCTTCGTCATTAATAAGATATCTTTTAAGGTCTCAAAATATAATAATCGACCTGTGTATTGTAGTTTGATATATACGTTGTAAAATAGTAAGAATCATTACTGCAGAAGAGCACTTAAATGTGAAAAAACATTTCTCATTGATTGCTTTGTTAAAAGTAATTGATTCCCGTACTTAAGAACTCTATACTTAAACTCCATCAGTTTAGATATGTTTATAGCTATTCAGGATGTAGAAAAGGTAGATAGGATTCAACCTTGAGCACTATAATTTTGAGGAAAGTCTTTTACAAACCAGAATCCGTTTCCATAATTATTTATGTTAATTTTATGAGTACCATTTGATGTTATGTTTACTTGAGTCTTCTTGAAGGTGAGCTGTGGGCATAACAATATTGTATGTGTCATTATTATGTATATGTGAAGTTTCACTCTCACAATTGACTGTTCATAGAGTATGTTCATCAGGATAAAAATTCTTTGAGGCTATTTGATTTTTGTAATTGGCTATTATTTCTTTAAACAAGGTGTTCGGCATTGTCTTTAAAATTTGTATTTACACATTTGATATTCCTTCTGCCAGCCTCTGTGTGAGAAATTTTGTTAAAAATATAACTCAAGTTGGGAAATATTATACTTGCAACATTACTGATAACAGTAATACACAGGCATACCTTGCCTTGTGTTGTTTCGATTGACATCATTTTCAGTTCACTTGAAAATAATATTTGACTATCGTAAGTTTATGCCACTTCACTTTGGTTAGCACTCATAATTAAATACCCATAAAAATAAAAAAGTCTAAAATTAATTAAAAAGTGCAAAAAATGAACAAAACTATATGTTAAAATATATAAAGTAATGAAGAAAATAATTAATAAGCTTGACTTTATATTATGTACTGTACATTTAACAATACATAAAGTATCACCTAAAAAACAGTAAAAAGGTGCAAAATCTCCCAAAACTATTAATATATATAAAACCATGTACTATTTTATTTAAATTCTTTAAGCTTTAAACATATTGTATGTACTGTGAATTTGTTCAGTGCATAGAAAACCACTTTAAAAGATATTTTTAAAAATGCAAAAGTACATAAAAATACTGTATATCAAATACAGTCAGTAGTAAAATTACTACTGGGTTTAGTTCTGACCAGTTAGTCGTAAGGAAAACCATTATATCAATAGGAAAATGGTAGAATGAGACCTTAGAGCAATGAACACTACCATTATATTATCTTTAAATCACATCTTTTTGTTTCTTATTATCATAACATATTTATTAATAGTTTCATAGTGAAATAATGTTATAATAAAGATATATAAAGCATCTTACACTCTCTACTTGTGTTTGTTGGTTACGCTTGGCTGTGCTAGTTGATAATGTGAGCAGAGGCAGGAGTTGCAGTACCAGAAGCAAGATAACCTACCTTTTTATCCCGGAGTTTTTTTTCTTTCTCTCCCCCTCTCATTGAGACAGACTTTATTTAATAGATTTTGTTATTATTTTAGAAATTGTAATTAAAAAACAATATATTGAGATTTTCTTTTAATGCATTTGCATATGTTTAGCTTGGCTGTGAGAGTTGATGTTGTGATCACACACAAGAGTTGGGATAACCAGACATGCGACAAGCTTCTTCTTCGTTCCTTTGTTTTTTTTTTCTCTCTCTCTGCATATATATATATATATATATATATAGCATATATATATATATATATATCTATATATATATATATATATATATATATATATATATATATATATATATATATATATATATATATATATATATATATATATATATATATATATATATATATATATATATATATATATATATATATATATATATTGCCAGTCTGGTCACGGTCATAATGTCAAACAGTTGTAAGTCGGATAGGTTGTAAATCGACAACTGACTGTTATATATGAAATCATGTAAAAGCTTAAATTTTTATGGTAAATATATTAAAAAGACAGTAAAAATGTGAAAATGTCAAATAACTTATTGTATTAGTGATATTATGAGGTTCTTTATAGGGGTTAATAGGGGGTCTAGGTCATTTTTAATGGTTTTTCTACTGGTCATTAGTCATAGAACTAATTAACGACCTCAATCAAGGTATGAATGCAGTATATTCCTTTATAACCATCTCCCAGAATGTAATTTGTTTCTTGTGCATTACTAGAAGCAGCATTGTATGCATCCTGTCCATGTGTCTTCTGTTTCTCAAGCATTGCTTAGCAAGTGGAGAATTTTTATATTGTGCAATCTGGAAATAATATAGAAAGTATGCTGTAAAGTCAGTTCCATTTTGATACTCTTTTAAGTGAATGTTGTTTAGGAAAATTATAAAACTTCCTTTCATTCCTTCATTATTTGACAAACAGTCAAAAACTTTTCCCCCTTTCATTACAATATTACTTGTTTAAGACTATAAAAAACAATAAAGTAGCACATTGGCAAACAACAAAGAAAATTATATCTGAATACGACACCAGGAGATTTTATTGTCCTTTTATAGCATCTTATGACCTTTTTCTCATCTTCACAACTGGATGTTCCTCTCAGTATTTTTCCCAATAGTGAGGATATTTTTCTAATTTTATTGTTTAATGATTGTATTTTTTATTCTGTGATATGAATTTATCTTTATCTCAGTTTAATCTCTAGTCAGAGTATTCTACTCATTATTATTTTTCCTAATATAATGGTAGTTTATTTATTAATTTTGGTATATTTACTAGTATATTTTAGAGGATACCATAATCTGTGTTAATAATATTGAAGAATATCAGTGTTCTGCCATAAGTATTTGCCTTCAGGAAAGTAAGTGATATTATCCGTCCATTATGAGAGTTCATAGAACATGAAAATCGAGTGCCTGGTAATATATACTATATAACAACTTTTTGTATTTGTAGGGAGTGTTTATGTAAAGGGATACAGGTGTGTACCAACTTACTGCCAGGGGAGGTCATAAGTTGACCAAACATTATTCACATCAGTTCAGATTTACAGTGTATGTAATAGAATGCCATCAAACAATGCAATTTAGAATTCATACTTACAAAGCTTCCAAAAATAACTCGGATGCACATGTATCTTATACTGTAATAATAATACAACTGTTGTAGTAATAAATGTAACAATTATTATTATTATTATTATTTGAAAGCTATTTTTCATGGAACATACTAATCATTTATTTAAATTTTTCAAATGCTTTTTATTTTATTTTTTTTATTTATTTACATAGACCATACCTTATCTAGATAGCTGCTAAAATTTATTAGTCTCCCTTTCAAAGTTATCCCGTAAACAGAAAGCCGAGTACACTTTTTGGTATTTAAAGTGAATAACTTTAAAGGAATGTCACTACTCTGATAATCTTCAGTAAATTGCACATTTTTATGTTATTGTTAAAATTTAAATTTTTTTTCTTTCCATAATTGTCTTATCTATTGTTATTATGTTTTGTTCATTGTGACTGTGTGCAGTTCTGTATAAACTTAAATATGGTCAGTCACATTTTTTTTAATGTGTGAAGCCTCTATTGGACTTTCGTAGCAAGTCAGACAGTTAAGTTGGTACATGATTGTATATAGGGGGTCACCATTGTTCGTCGTTAATTGGAACCATGAAAACATGACTAATAATGAAACAACAAACAATGAAACTATTTTTCTCATTAGTGATAATGTAATTAGGATCTAATAGAGACCAGCCATCCTACATAAATGTAATAAAATGGGAAGTTATACATAAGCATAAGTAAATATAAATGAGAAATAGCAATAAAAGAAGAGAAAACAAAAATGAAATACATGTACTGTAAAATTAAAGGAAAAAACGTACATTAGTTGCAGTACACCTGATAACAGCAGCAGACGATGGCTGGGGGAAGGAGGATGGAGGCGAGCAGGAATTATTAACATCTATTCAAGCATTAACACAACATGTTTACGAATACCACAACCTTTATTTGCCATATCTAACTCAAAATACTCTGTAAATAAAGCAAAACAGAACACAAGTGGCAAAGAATAATGTAAAACAAACAGATATCGATGGTAGAACAAATCCGTGGTCATGACATCATTAGCCACTAGCTCCATCTGTTGACGAAAAACGAATCGGTGGGAAAATTTTCGTTGTTACCTCAATATCTTAACAATGAAAGATTGAAATGACGAACATAGGAGCAACGAACAACTGTGACCCTCTGTACTTAGTAGTAGTGCTGCTATGTAATGATATAATATAGTGGGCTTATCTGTCATAATCATACTCTATCCAGCTGTACTAATACATTCCTACTTAAAACCACTGATTTATTGTATTGTTTGTTTGCTATGTGATTGATTTGTATAAGCAATGCGAGTGCCTTTGATTTAAATGCAGATTTTCCTTATGTTGTAATATAATACAGTGCACTCAGCTAAGTAGAGAGGATTTGCATTGTTCAGCAGATTTGTTCTTATGTATTCTTTCTTAATTAAAGGTAAAGCTTTCATCATGATGTATTGTTTTAATACATAACATCCTCTCCCGCCATTCAGCTTGATGGCTGCAACCATCCTAAGAAGCAAAAGACTACTGGTTAAATTTGCATTTGTAGCTCTCTGATAATCTTTTGCACACAGTCACACAATTTCTTGGTGTAGAGTGAACAGGACCAAAATAATCTTTAAAATAATTGCAAGGCCAGACACCTAGTTTTCCTGGATTACCTTGACCCCATGAGTTGTATATCTCATCACACCAGTTTATTGACAGTACACAGATTTTCCTAGTTTTAAGATAGTTTATAGGCTTGATCTGCAGCGTATCTTTGAATCCATTCATAGTAGTAGGTTGGCTCATGAAAACAGCTGCCCATTGCAATACTATAACTGAAGGTTTTCTGGCTTGATTAGGACTGGCCAAGGCAGTTCGATGTTAAGTCTTCCTTCAGTCATGGTTCTTCTCTTATGCCTACATCTACAACAAATATTCTAGCGTATTTGTTACACATCTCTCTTTATTCCAATACATATGACAAGTCATAACTTCTCCATATCTATGCCTCTTTGCTTTCTTTTTCTCATTATTATTATTATTATGGAAGGTTCAAAATTTATGGCCCTCAGTACCTGGCTTAGAGGGGCGGTAAGAATCTCCGGGGATCTTGCTGACACCACTACTGGCGTGAGAGTAGACATTCCTGGTGATGGTACTGGTTCGGCCCTTAACCTTGCAACTCCCAATAGGTCTGCTTTATTTACTGTTCACTTTTCCAACATCTGAGCACTGCATTCTAATCTTTCAAATGGGAAACAACACTTAGGTGCAATCCTCCTGAACCTCCTCCTCCTCCTCTAAAAAACCCAGCTATCTAGCTGTGCATTCCCTGACCAGAATTCAAATCTCTCACTACAGCCTGTATTCTCGTTTCCATTGTAAAGGTGGTGTCTGTACATAATTTCAAACCAACACACCAAGTGTAAGGATTGTGGACCTTGAATTTCCTAATTTCGATGTTTTGTGGCTGAAGATCATGCTCTCTACTCCCACTGTATTTTCTTCCTTTTGGTACTGCTCTCTTAACTCCAATGACTTTGTGTCCTTATTTGAATATCTCTCCTCTTGCCATAAGTCATTGCTGTCTTCTCACCCATATGCTAAGGTTCTCTACATTGGAGACTGTAGTGTACACCGCATTGAGTGGCTTCATTCAACTCACACAGATATAGGAGAGGAAGTGAGGCCCTTGCTTTTTCTAACCACTCATTATCTAGAACAAATTATCAAATATCCATCTTGTGTTCCCGATCACCATAACCATGCAATTATCATTCTTGACCTATACTTTACTTCTAATCCTACAAACTATTCGTATTTTGTAATTTCCCCTCTTGGAAACTTTGACCGTTCCTTGTTCTCGATCTCTTCCATTTTTGCTGCCCCACCAACGAACACTCCTCCCCAACGCCATCTCTGGCACTATAAGCATACTCAGCGTGATAATTTGCATAACTTTCTCCTAGATATTCCATGGTTTGACTACTGCTTTCGTAGCTGCAACCCTAATCAGATAGCCCAAAAAGTTGCTGAGATTATAACCTTGGGAATAGAGGCATTCATATTCTTTTCTATCAAAATGCTTTTTCTCCCTCTAATTCTTGATTTGACCGATCCTGCTCCATGGCTATGCAGGCCAGGGATCGGCTATACCAGTCATATCAACCCTCTCCTTCTGATTTAGCTCACTGCTTTTATTACAGCTAGGAATTGTTGCACTGCTCAGATTCTTAGGTCTAAAGCTTCTTTTCTTAAAAGGAAATTTGATAGCCTGAACTCTTCTCCCACTGATAAATGTTTCTGGTCCTTAGCCAACAAGATCAGAGGCTTCTGTAACTCAAGCTTTTCCCCTTTCATTCGTCCTCACGGTTTTATAGCTTGCTCTCCCACTGATAAAGACACTTTGGCCATCTTTTTTTCCCTAACTCTTCCATAAGTGGTTCAAGCACAACTGACCCTGTACCTTACCCCCTCTAACCCTATGCCCACCCCTATTCTTTCTACAAGCACGCTCTAGTTATACCAGTTCCAAACAAGGTTGACCATTCTATTCCTTCCAACCACTGACCAGCTGCCCTACCTATTATATTATTAAAATATTTGAAACTATTCTCAATTCATGCTTTTTGAAACATATTGATTCTAACTCGCTTATTTTTCATCACCTGTACAGCTTCCAAAAAGCAATATCCACTTATCGGTGTACTCTGCATTTGTGAGTATCCTTAGGGGGTTACCTAGAGGGGAGGTCTGCAGCAGAATTCATTTTGATAGGTAGATAGTCAACGGTAAACTAATACTGGAGGGTCTTCACTGTGAGGTGGAACAGTCTTGGGTTGACCACATCTGTAAGAGCCCATTCCCCTAAGAGCTTTACCAAGAGACATTGGTCAGTCATAAGTATTAGTGTTGGACAATCTAGCAAGAACAAGCTTGCTTTATGGAGGCACCAGGTGACCACTAAAGCCTCCCCTTTACTGCAGCATACCCAACCTCCATGAGGGTTAGGTAACCGCTACCACACTAAGCCAGGAGCCACCCTTCTTTACAACAGTAAAGTGTTGCCACAAAATGACAACTCCAGTTGGTGTTTTGTTCATTTATTTTTCATTTTTATATTTTCTTAAATTTGTTTTTGTCTAGTTTCTCTTATCCTTCCTTCCTGGTGGTCCTCTAGGGGTTAAAAGCATGTGCGCGGCGCCAGCACTTCTCCCTTCTTCACTCCTATCCTATCTAGATTTTTCCCCTCCTCTCTACAAGGCACCTCAAAACTTGAAGGAGACCATTAATTCTGAGCAGAAAACCTCTGTTCCCTCTTATCTTTACAGATGTATTCCAGATCCAGACGATCCCACCAAGGCCCGGCCACCCTGAGGGGTGGATATCGATAACAAACAAACGATCCAGTTGGCGACTGCTGCAGTGGTGTGTCTTATCATTGTAGACAAGTCCATCTTTTGCGAGCTGGCAAATGCTGTCCTCTGCCAGCTGCAGTTTTGAGTTAAAGCTGGCCATCCCAGTACACTGGCTTGCTCACCAATTTCTAGAGAAGTTCACTAAAATGTTCACGATGGATGCATAAAAGAAAGGGTACCTGTTGGTTCTGGAAACCATGCTGTAACCTAATGTCCATGATGGTTGGGTGGGAGTCATGAAGATCTCCCTTATGGCAGACAGGTACTCACTAGCAAGCTAATAGAATTCCCATTCCAGGAGGGAACCCAAACTCTACTTACCATCAGCAGAACCTGACTTTTCGGTATATTCCATTCAACACGCAAGTGACCAGAAAGTAGTAGCTGTGCTGGAAAGCTTGTTCTATCCAGCTTCCATAAAGGAGTGTCATTTACACACTTGTAATTGTAAGGAATATATTGGATGCCATCTCTGAACTGCCTTGTATAGACAGCTGAGCAATGGCCCATAAGGGGTGCATCAATACTGGTATCTTTCCCAGGTGGTGAAAAAAAAACATTTCCTTGCTCTCTTGATGCAACTTTACTCGGAAGTCCTAGAAGGCAATGCAACTGTATTGAAAGAACGGCTGCAGACATCAGACACCATGTCAAAGAGTGCAATAGTATGATGCATTCCCTCAAACAAGATGTGTTAAGGCATTGTTAATCCACAGTGTGTCTGAAGTGGCCATCTTTTTTAGCCACCACCACTCAGTCATTTTCCCAAGTGGGACATGGTAGAAAATGATGCCCCGCCATTCATCATTGTTGAGTTGTTCCTTCACCTCAGGCATCCAGTATAAGGAGACGGCATCTGTGGTGTGACAAGCATAGGAGCAGGATCTAGGAGCCATGTGCATGTGGTTCAGGGGGCCAGATATCACAGGGAGTGGCGACCTCGTAGTGTTGAAGGTAGACAACTGTGAAGGGGGCTACAAGAGGTAAATGGTATGGGAAGATATCAGGAACCAGCAGCAGGCTCTTACAGGCTGCTAAAGATTAATATAGGTATGTGACAGACTCCACAATCATCTTGAACCAAAGAGTGCCAACCAGAGTAATGGGACACCCTGTAGAGCCCACACCCTGCAAATGGCTCCCAGCAACATCCCTCAAACCCTGGTGATTCATGAGCTGTGCAGGGAGAAGTTGCAATAATTAAGGAAATGCCCCTTTATCACCTACCAACAAACTTAATCATCTTCAGCTTGTCAATGACTGGATTGCTTATCTGGTACATGTCAGGACGCACGAGGGATACCGATGCGAGCACCGATTCATCTCTGCTAACTGGAGGGAGTGCACGTTTCAAAGATGTAATACGCCCACATGGGGCTTGGTTTCTGCAGCTGCTACTGCTCAACGGGGGGAGTGTTACCGCCACCCATGGCGGTAGAGAGTGAGAGAGAGAGAGCAGCAACATATGTATATATATGCATATACAGAGAGAGAGAGAGAGGCACCACAGAGTGTCAGGATAGACATTACAGGCCCTTGTTCTAGCTTAGTAAGTATAAGCGATACACTGACATACACCATGAGAGAAGAGGCAGATAGAGACTGACTGGATTTGAAAGCAGACATAATATTCAGAGGATTCACTCTGGGCCTCAATTACGTAAGTTATGAGAAGCTAACTGCATTAACCTGTAAGAATTAACATGTAGCATGAAATGATAAGTAGAGAGTTAGGATGATGACATTAATTAAATACACTTGTGTGATGTAGTATTGTATAATGTATTCAATGATTATTAGTTGTTGTTTTATGGCTTCTAGGCAAACCGTACCTATAAAGACGAGTATGCGATATGGCTTTATAGGTACGGTTTGCCTAGAAGGTAATAAAACAACAACTAATAATCATTGAATACATTATACAATTCTACATCACACAAGTGTATTTAGTTAATGTCATCATCCTTACTATCTATTTATCAGTTTATGCTACATGTTAATTCTTACAGGTTAATGCAGTTAGTTTATCATAACTTACGTAATTGAGGCCCAGAGTGAATCCTCTGAATATTACGTCTGCTCTCGAATCCAGTCAGTCTCTGTCTGCCTCTTCTCTCATGGTGTATGTCAGTGTATCGCTTATGCTTACTAAGCTAGAACAAGGGTCTGTAGTGTCTATCCTGACACTCTGTGGCACCTCTCTCTCTCTCTCTCTCTCTCTCTCTCTCTCTCTCTCTCTCTCTGTATATACATATATATACATATGTTGCTGCTCTCTCTCTCTCTCTCTCTCTCTCTCTCTCTCTCTCTGTATATACATATATATACATATGTTGCTGCTCTCTCTCTCTCTCTCTCTCTCTCTCTCTCTCTCTCTCTCTCTCTCTCTCTCTCTCTCTCTCTCTACCGCCATGGGTGGCGGTAACATGTTACTGCCATCCATGGCGGTAGAGAGAGAGAGAGAGAGCAGTAACATATGTATATATATATGTATATACAGAGAGAGAGAGAGAGAAAGAGGCACCACGGAGTGTCAGGATAGACACTACAGGCCCTTGTTCTAGCTTAGTAAGCATAAGCGATACACTGACTTACACCATGGGAGAAGAGGCAGACAGAGACTGACTGGATTCGAGAGCAGACATAATATTCAGAGGATTCACTATGGGCCTCAATTATGTCTGCTCTCGAATCCAGTCAGTCTTTGTCTGCCTCTTCTCTCATGGTGTATGTCAGTGTATTGCTTATGCTTACTAAACTAGAACAAGGGCCTGTGGTGTCTATCCTGACACTCTGTGGCACCTCTCTCTCTCTCTCTCTCTCTCTCTCTCTCTCTCTCTCTCTCTCTCTCTCTCTCTCTCTCTCTCTCTCTCTCTCTCTCTCTCTCTCTCTCTCTCTCTCTCTACTGCCATGGGTGGCGGTAGCAATATATATATATATATATATATATATATATATATATATATATATATATATATATATATATATATATATATATATATATATATATATATATATATATATATATATATATATATATATATATATATATATAATTACAATTAGGTAAAAGAAGCTGTGAAGGTGGTGGCACTGGAAAACATACAAGCAGTTGACTATAAAGGAATAGTAATCGAAAAAGAGAAAGATGTTGTAGTGGAAAGGGCAAATCCACTGATTAAACAGGCACTTGATAAAGAGAAGACAGTGGTAATCTCAGGCATAAGCGAATCCCAGGAGCCAACATGGCAGGGGAGACTTGAAGAAAATAAAGCAAGGGTTGTAGACCTGATATGAAAACTTGGAGTAGTTTGTGGTCCTGAGGATATTGTAAACATTCACCAACTAGGCAAATATTCGAGGGAGGGAAAGCCGAGACCAACAAAAGTAACCTTTGAGAGAGGGGAAACATGTAGAGAAATGTTAACGAGGAAAAAAAGTCTAAAAGACCTTCAAAATTCAAAGAAGTGTTCATTAGAAGATACAGAACACAGGAAGAGATGGGAAAGATTAAAACCTTGTTGCAAGAGGCAAGAAGGTTAAGTGAGGAAAGAAATGGAAGAGAAGAAAAATTTTCATTTCAGAGTTCTTCCAGACAAAGGGGAGATAAAGAAGATAATGGCAGAAGATAAGGGGATGGGGCCTCATTAAGATTCTTATACACAAATGCTGATGGATTAGCTGGTAACGCAGTAGAATGAAAAGATAGGATTTACAACAGTAAGGCAGATATAGTAGCAGTTACAGAGACTAAGTTAAGTGAGGACATAAACAGTGTCACAATTTTTCTTAAGGGCTTCAGAATATTAAGGGTTGAAAGATCTGAGAGGACTGGTGGAGGGATAGCACTGCTCATAAGTGAAAGGATTCAGGTTGAAGAAATAAACTTGGCTATAGAAAGTGAGTTCAAGGAATTTCTTGTTGCTCGCATAAATACTGGGTCAGAGAGCATTATAATAACTGTTGTATATAACCTACCAAGGAACCAGCATAGGCTAGAAGTTTATGAGGAAAGTCAAATAGGTACTATTGAAGTCATAAACTCAGTTGTTAATATGGCACGGGAGAGGAAATTTAGGATTTTAATTATTGGAGATTTTAATCATAAAAAGATAGATTGGATAAATCTTGAACCACACAGTGGTGAGGACTCATTCGGGGCAAGATTCCTAGATTACGTACAAGGGAATTTCCTACACCAACATGTAATAGAACCAACGAGGGCCAGGGGTGGGGATGAGCCATCACTACTTGATCTAGTATTCACATATAATGTGTTGGATATTGGAAAAATTGAGTATAAACCACCAATTGGAAAGAGTGACCACTGTGTGTTGTTGATGGAGTATATCCTTGAAGATATTCTGCCTGAGGGTAGAGGCACTGAGGACATGAGGAGAAACTATCCGAAAGGAGATTACATCAAAATAAATGAGCTTTTTGCAGTTATTGACGGGAGAACCTTATTTTACAACAAATCTGTACAAGAAATGTACAACATCTTTTGTGAGAAATATGGGAAGATAGTAGATTGCTGCATACCTGTCACCAAAGTAGGTGTAATTCATGCCAGAGAGAAATGATTCGATAATGAGTGTAAATGAGCTAAGGAGTGGAGAGACAAATACTGCAAAAGGTATAGGAGAAGAAAAAACATAAATGCCTGGCAAACCTACAAATAAGCAAGAAATGATTACCTAAGAAAAAGAAGAGAGGCAGAGAGAAACTATGAAAAGGACATCACCAGGAAGGCTAAAGAAAATCCCAAGCTTTTCCACAGCTTTATCAGAGGAAAACTGAAGGTAAAAACCTGGTTTTAAGGCTTAAGAGACGGATGGAAGCATCACTGAGACGGATTAAGAAATCTGCAAAGAATTGAACAAGGAGTTTCAGTCAGTATTTACAGTAGAAAATACCCCACCCCCTCAGCTTGCAAAGATAGAAGCTCACGGGCCGTTATTAGAGAACATCAACCTTTCAGCCACAGAGGTATGCAAAGCGCTGATGGAGTTAGATGTCCATAAGGCTACAGGTCCTAATGATATATCCCCTCATGTGCTTAAAATATGCACAAACTCAGTATCAGTGACACTAAATATCATATTTAAAAAGTCACTGGAGTCAGGGGAGATTCCAAAACGCTGGAAACAGGCAAATGTGATACCTATTTTCAAAAAGGGAAGGAGGGATATGGCTCTAAACTATAGACCAGCTTCCTTGACCAGCACAGTTTGCAAAGTTATGGAGAACTTACTAAGGAAATATATCTCTCTTCACTTGAAATCCATCAACTTTTTGTCAGTGAGACAACATGGCTTCAGAGAAGGTAGATCAACAGTAAGAAACTTATTAGAATTTTATAATGAGGTAAGCCGATTCTTACAGGAAAGTGAGGGCTGGGCAGATTGCATATTCCTAGACTTCCAGAAAGCATATGACACTGTCCCACATGGGAGACTTATTAGGAAGCTGCAAACAATGGTTAGAATAGGTGGAAATGGCTTGGAATGGATAAAAACTTACTTAGAAGGAAGGGAACAGAGGGTTAGAGTAAGACACTCAGTGTCTGAATGGAGAAGAGTTAGTAGTGGAGTTCCACAGGGTTCAGGGCCACTTTCGTTCCTTGTATATATAAATGACCTACCAGAGTCTGGAAATTCATTCATGAATATGTTTGCCCATGATGCAAAGATTGTGAAGAAAGTAAGAAACGAGAACAACCGTAGAGAACTTCAGGAAGATCTAAATAGTCTCCATGAGTGGTCAGAAATGTGACTAATGATATTCAATACTTCAAAATGTAAGGTAATGAGAATGGGTACAAGTGCAAGAAGGCCCAAGATTGACTATTCGTTGGCGGGAGCACAACTTCAAGAGACAGAAAATGAGAGATATCTAGATATGCATATAAATGGCATTGTAAGGGCAGCATATACTTTCTTATCAAATGTAAGGGTGGCCTTCAGGCACATGGACAAGAAAATGCTCAGAAATATTTATGTAACCTATGTGAGGCCAAAACTCGAAGATGCAGCCCCCTTTTGGAATCCGCAATTAAAAAAGCACGTAGCTATGCTTGAAAAAGTTCAAAGACACGCCACTAAGCTGGTGCCAGAAATACATAATTTCATTTATAATGAGAGGCTGGGGGAATTACACTTACCATCACTCGAAGCTAGAAGATTGAGGTTGGATATGGTGACAGTCTTTACATTCCATCATGGTTATGATAGAGTGGATAGGGATCGATATTTTGATATGGCTAGTTCTAGAACTAGAGGTCATAGTTTGAAGCTTTGTAAGAAAACTTCTTTGCAGGATATAAGGAAGTACTTTTTCAGTGTAAGAGTAGTTGATAATTGAAATTCGCTAAGCGAGGAGGTAGTTAATGCTATCTCAATCAATAGTTTTAAGGACAGGTATGATAAGTATCACTAAGTACAAAATGGAACCAATCAGGAGATGGGAAGATGCGAGCTTTGGGCTCTTTCCCGTAGGCACAATTAAGTAATTACAAGTAGTTAATTACACACACTAAGAAAACATATCTCTCTTCACTTGGAATCCTCCAACTTTTTTGTCAGTGAGACAACATGGCTTCAGAGAAGGTAGATCAACAGTAACAAACTTATTAGCATTTTATGATGAGGTAAGCCAAATCTTACAGGAAAGAGAGGGCTGGGCAGATTGCATATTCCTAGATATTCAGAAAGCATTTTTTTTTTTTGTTTTAAGAGTGTGACACCGGGATAGGCAGAAACTGCCCTCATCACCAAAGGCCTGGGCACGAGAAAATACCAAGACGAAGGAAAAGAAAAAGTTAAGGGCAAGGCAGAGATGAGGTAATGTCACACAAAGGAAAACGACAGACAGAAAAACAGTCAAAGTAAAGAGGACCCAGAGATATGGAGGACTAGGCTCTGAGATGACGATAGATCTGCTTTTTGAAGGATGAAAGGTCATAAGAACTAGGAAAGACAGAAGGAGGAAAAGAGTTCCAGAGTCTGGAGGTAGATGGGAAGAAGCAGTCGCTGCACCGACCAATCCGCGAGCTACAAATCTCGACACAGTACCTGTGAGATGAGGCCGCTTGGCGAGTGTTACGCGGCCTCGGCAGTGGAGGAGGGATGCAACTCGCCAACTCATCAGAGCAGCGATGGAAGTAGTAGTGATAGAAAAGTGAAAGGGAAGATACCTTACGGCGAAGAGAGAGAGGATCCAAGTTAGAAGTAAGAGAAGGATCATTAATAAGTCTGACTGCCTTAGATTGAACCCTATCAAGAAGATAAGTAAAGGAAGAAGCACCCCAGATGTGTGAGCAGTATTCTAAGCAGGGGCGGATAAGACCTTTGTAAATTTTAAGTAACTGCAATGAGGAAAAGTAATAACGAAAACGAAACAAAACCCCCAATTTTTTGGATGAAGATTTAGAAATTTGGATTATGTGATTCCTCCAAGACAAGTTAGAGGCTATATGGATTCCTAATATATTGATAGAGTTAAGAGGGTAAATTTCTTTAGTTTCGAAGACAATAGGGTTATCAGGAGGAGAAGAAGATAAAGAGATAGCCAGAAACTGTGTCTTGGAGGCATTGAATTTAACTAAATTTTGAGTGCCCCATTCAGATACTCTCTGCAAATCGGAGTTAAGAGTAGAAGAAAGAGTGATACGAGATTGATTACGAGTAACAGATGAAGGTTGTGAAGAAAAGGCAGAGGAAAAGTGAAGGGTAGAATCATCGGCAAAGGCATGAAGAAGAGAGGAAGATGGGGACTGTAGAAGATCATTGATGAAGAGAAGGAACAGAGTAGGTGAAAGAACAGAGCCCTGTGGAACACCACTGGACACAGAGAAAGGGTTAGATGTCGCGCCATCAACAACTACAGATATAGAACGGTCAGTAAGAAAACTGGAAATCAGAGAACAGAAAGAAGGGGTAAAGCCGTAGGCAGGGAGTTTGGCCAACAGAGCCTTGTGCCAGACTCTGTCAAAAGCCTTAGAGATGTCAAGGGCGACGACAAAGGATTCCCCATAGTTCCTCAGAGAAGATGACCATACATGAGTAAGATAGGACAGGAGATCACCAGTGGATCTTGCCTTGCGGAAGCCGTACTGGTGATCGGAGATAAGTGAGTTAGATTCAAGGCGTTTCAAGAAGTGAGCATTGAGCAAAGTTTCGAAAACTTTAGCAATAGAGGAGGTTAAAGCAATAGGTCGGTAGTTAGAAGGAATAGAGCGGTCACCCTTCTTAGGAACAGGTTGAACTAGAGCATGCTTCCAAGATGAAGGATAGATACTGGTTGACAGAATGAGGCGAAAAAGACGGCAAAGCACGGGAGCCAGTTCATCTGCAAATTCCTTAAGGAACCTTGCAGGGATACCATCGGGACCAGATGCCTTGTTTGTCTTTAGAGAGCGAAGAACCTTATGAACTTTGCGTGAAGAAAGGATAAGGGAGGGCATAGGGTTAGAGAGGGGAAAAGACTGAGGAACAGGTGCGCTGGAATCGTTGATAGAAGAGTTGGCAGAAAAATGAGAGCCAAAGAGAGTGGCTTTGTCAGTGGGAGAGCAAGCTACTGTTCCACATTGAAGACTTGCTTATAAGCTGCAAGCAATGGCTAGAATAGGTGGAAATGTCTTGGAATGGATAAAAACTTACTTAGAAGGAAGGAAACAGGGGGTTAGAGTAAGACACTCAGTGTCTGAATGGAGAAGAGTTAGTAGTGGAGTTCCATAGGGTTCAGGGCCACTTTTGTTCCTTGTATATGTAAATGACTTACTAGAGTCTGTAAATTCATTCCTGAATATGTTTGCAGATGATGCAAAGATTGTGAAGAAAGTAAGAAGCGAAAACAATGGTAGAGAACTTCAGGAAGATCTAAATAGTCTCCATGAGTGGTCAGCAAAGTGGCTAATGATATTCAATACTTCAAAATGTAAGGTAATGAGAATGGGTACAAGTGCAAGAAGGCCCAAGCTTGACTACTCGGTGGCTGGAGTACAACTTCAAGAGACAGAAAATGAGAGAGATCTAGGAGTAAACATACTGGCAGATTTGTCTCCAGAAATACATATAAATATCATAGTAAGGGCAGCATATGCATTCTTATGAAATGTAAGGGTAGCCTTCAGGCACATAGACAAGGAAATGTTCAGAAATATTTATGTAACCTATGTGAGGCCAAATCTTGAATATGCAGCCCCCTTTTGGAATCTGCAATTGAAAAAGCATGTACCTAAGCTTGAAAAAGTTCAAAGACATGCCACGAAACTGGTGCCAGAAATACGCTATCTCAGTTATGATGAGAGGCTGAGGGAATTATACTTACCATCGCTCAAAGCTATAAGATTGAGGGGGGGATATGGTGACAGTCTTTAAATACCTTCATGGTTATGAACTAGAGGTCATAGTTTGAAACTTGGCAAGAAAACTTCTTTGCAGGATGTTAGGAAGTACTTTTTCAGTGTAATAGTAGTTGATAATTGGAATTCGCTAAGCGAGGAGGTAGGTAATGCTAACTCAATCCATAGTTTTAAGGACAGGTATGATAAGTATCATGGAACCGATCAGGAGACGGGAAGATACAAGCTTTGAGCTCTTTCTCGTAAACACAATTAAGTAATCACACACATACACACACACAGAGAGAAATGGTTCGATAATGGGTGTAAAAGAGCTAAAGAGTGGAGAGACAAATGCTGGAAAAGCTATTGGAGGAGAAAAAACATAAATGCCTGGCAAACCTACAAAAGAGCAAGAAATGACTACCTAAGTAAAAGGAGAGAGGCAGAGAGAGACTATGAGAGGGACATCACCAGGAAGGGTTCGATAATGGGTGTAAAAGAGCTAAGGAGTGGAGAGACAAATGCTGGAAAAGCTATAGGAGGAGAAAAAACATAAATGCCTGGCAAACCTACAAAAGAGCAAGAAATGACTACCTAAGTAAAAGGAGAGAGGCAGAGAGAGACTATGAGAGGGACATCACCAGGAAGGCTAAAGAAAATCCCAAGCTTTTCCACAGCTTTATCAGAGGAAAACTGAAGGTAAAAGAACAGGTTTTAAGGCTAAAGAGAACGGATGGAAGCATCACTGAGACGGATGAAGAGATCTGCAAAGAATTGAACAAGGAGTTTCAGTCAGTATTTACAGTAGAAAATACCCCACCCCTCAGATTGCAGTGATAGAAGCTCAAGGGCCGGTATTAGAGAACATCAACCTTACAGCCACAGAGGTATGCAAAGCGCTGATGGATTTAGATGTTCATAAAGCTACAGGTCCTGATGACATATCCCCTCATGTGCTTAAAAAATGCGCAAACACAATATCAGTGGCACTAAGTATCATATTTAAGGAGTCACTGGAGTCGGGGGAGATTCCAAGATGCTGTAAACAAGCAAATGTGGTACCTATCTTCAAAAAGGGAAGGAGGGATACGGCTCTGAACTATAGACCAGTTTCCTTGACCAGCATAGTTTGCAAAGTTATGGAGAAACTACTAAGGAAACATATTTCTCTTCACTTGGAATCCTTCAACTTTTTGTCAGTGAGGCAACATGTCTTCAGAGAAGGTAGATCAACAGTAACAAACTTATTAGAATTTTATGATGAGGTAAGCCAAATCTTACAGGAAAGAGAGGGCTGGGCAGATTGCATATTCCTAGACTTCCAGAAAGCGTTTGACACTGTTCCACATGGGAGACTTATTAGGAAGCTGCAATCAATGGCTAGAATAGGTGGAAATGTTTTGGAATGGATAAAAACTTACTTAGAAGGAAGGGAACAGAGGGTTAGAGTAAGACACTCAGTGTCTGAATGGAGAAGAGTTAGTAGTGGAGTTCCACAGGGTTCAGTTTTAGGGCCACTTTTGTTCCTTGTATATATAAATGACCTACCAGAGTCTGTAAATTCATTCATGAATATGTTTGCAGATGATGCAAATATTGTGAAGAAAGTAGGAAACGAGAACAATGGTAGAGAACTTCAGAAAGATCTAAATAGTCTGCACGAGTGGTCAGAAAAGTGGCTAATGAAATTCAATACTTCAAAATGTAAGGTAATGAGAATGGGTACAAGTGCAAGAAGGCCCAAGCTTGACTACTCGGTGGCTGGAGTACAACTTCAAGAGACAGAAAATGAGAGAGATCTAGGAGTAAACATACTGGCAAGTTTGTCTCCAGAAATACATATAAATGTCATAGTAAAGGCAGCATATGCATTCTTATCAAATGTAAGGGTAGCCTTCAGGCACATGGACAAGGAAATGTTCAGAAATATTTATGTAACCTATGTGAGGCCAAAACTCGAATATGCAGCCCCCTTTTGGAATCCGCACTTGAAAAAGCACATAGCTAAGCTTGAAAAAGTTCAAAGACATACCACGAAACTGGTGCCAGAAATACGCAATCTCAGTTATGATGAGAGGCTGAGGGAATTAGACTTACCATCACTCGAAGCTAGAAGAGTGAGGGGGGATATGGAGACAGTCTTTAAATTCCTTCATGGTTATGATAGAGTGGATAGGGATCTATATTTCGATATGGCTGGCTCTAGAACTAGAGGTTATAGTTTGAAGCTTCGTAAGAAAACTTCTTTGCAGGATGTAAGGAAATACTTTTTCAGTGTAAGAGTAGTTGATAATTGGAATTGGCTAAGTGAGGAGGTAGTTAATGGTATCTCAATCCATAGTTTTAAGGACAGGTATGATAAGTATCACTAAGTATAAAATGGAACCGATCAGGAGACGGGAAGATACGAGCTTTGGGCTCTTTCCCGTAAACAAAATTAGGTAATCAATTAGGTAATCACACCAGAAAGTGTTTGACACTGTTCCACATGGAAGACTTATTAGGAAGCTGCAAGCAATGGCTAGAATAGGTGGAAATATTTTGGAATGGATAAATTCTTACTTAGAAGGAAGGGAACAGAGGGTTAGAGTAAGACACTCAGTGTCTGAATGGAGAAGAGTTAGTAGTGGAGTTCCACAGGGTTCATTTTTAGGGCCACTTTTGTTCCTTGTATATGTAAATGACCTACCAGAGTCTGTTAATTCATTTATGAATATGTTTGCAGATGATGCAAAGATTGTGAAGAAAGTAAAAAACGAGAACAATGGTAGAGAACTTCAGGAGGATCTAAATAGTCTCCATGAGTGGTCAGAAAAGTGGCTAATGAAATTCAATGCTTCAAAATGTAAGGTAATGAAAATGGGTACAAGTGCAAGAAGGCCCAAGCTTGGCTACTCGGTGGCTGGAGTACAACTTCAAGAGACAGAAAATGAGAGAGATCTAGGCGTAAACATTCTGGCAGATTTGTCTCTAAAAATACATATAAGTGGCATAGTAAGGGCAGCATATGCATTCTTATCAAATGTAAGGGTAGCCTTCAGGCATATGGACAAGGAAATGTTCAGAAATATTTATGTAACCTATGTGAGGCCAAAACTCGAATATGTATCTCCGTTTGGAATCCACACTTGAAAAAGCACATAGCTAAGCTTGAAAACGTTCAAAGACATGCCACGAAATTTGTGCCGGAAATACGCAATATCAGTTATGATGAGTGGCTGAGGGAATTAGACTTACCATCACTCGAAGCTATAAGATTGAGGGGGATATGGTGACAGTCTTTAAATTCCTTCATGGTTATGATAGAGTGGATAGGGATCGATATTTTGATATGGCTGGCTCTAGAACTAGAGGTCATAGTTTGAAGCTTCGTAAGAAAACTTCTTTGCAGGATGTAAGGAAATACTTTTTCAGTGTAAGAGTAGTTGATAATTGGAATTGGCTAAGCGAGGAGGTAGTTAATGCTATCTCAACCAACAGTTTTAAGGACAGGTATGATAAGTATCACTAAGTATAAAATGGAACCGATGAGGAGACGGGAAGATACGAGCTTTGGGCTCTTTCCCGTAAGCACAATTTGGTGATTACAATTAGGTTATTACACACACACACTATATTCTGTGAGAGGGAGAACATAAAAATGAGGCCATCTCTGTCCCAAACCTCTCCCACCCATGGGTCGGGAGGAGGGGTAGCAATTAGGAGACTAAAACAGAAAATCAAGGATTTAGAGGCAATCTTTATAAGCCTTGATGATAAAATTCGGAATATGGATAGAGAAATGAAAGAGAATGAAACACTCAGAGAGGAAATAAGATGTTTGGAGGAAGCAAATAAAGCACAAGGGCAGGAGAGAAAGGAGCTAGAAAAACGAATAAAGAAGCTGGAAGGGGAAAAGAGTGAACTAGAAACTGAAATTTCTAAACAAGAAGATAAAAACAAACAGCTAAATGACAACCTAAATTAATTAGATGTTAGTTCACTGCTCTCTTCTGAGAGAGAAGAGATTGCAGCTTGGAATGTCCAGATTAAGGAAAACTTTGAACAGTTTAGAAAAGAGTTCCAGGAGCTGAATATGGAAAATGATGCCATGAAAACTTCCTTTGCTGATGCACTAAAGGGGAATGTGGCAGTAAAAGAGGCTGTAAAGGTGGTGGCACTGGAAAACATACAAACAATTGACTATAAAGAGACAGTAATCAAAAAAATGAAAGACGTTGTGATGGAAAGTGCAAACCCTGTCATCAAACAGGCTCTTGATAA
The DNA here is from genome assembly GCA_037179515.1 of Halocaridina rubra. NCBI lineage: Eukaryota > Metazoa > Arthropoda > Malacostraca > Decapoda > Atyidae > Halocaridina > Halocaridina rubra. Next base: position 208,098 of record JAXCGZ010018887.1, read on the forward strand.
AGAGAAGACAGTGGTAATCTCAGGCATAAGCGAAACCCAGGAGCCAACATGGCAGGGGAGACTTGAAGAAAATAAAGCTAGGGTTGTAGACCTGATAAGAAAGCTTGGAGTAGTTTGTGGTCCTGAGGATATTGTAAGCATACACCAACTAGGCAAATATTTGAGGGAAGGAAAGCCGAAAGCAACAAAAGTAACCTTTGAGAGAGGGGAAACATGTAGGGAAATATTGTTGAGAAAAAAAAGTCTAAAAGACCTTCAAGAATGCAAAGAAGTGTTCATTAGACGATGCAGAACACAGGAAGAGATGGGAAAGATCAAAAACTTGTTGCAAGAGGCAAGAGGGTTAAATGATGAAAGGAATGAAGAAGAGAAGAAAAATTTTCATTTCAGAGTTCTTCCAGACAAAGGGGAGATAAAGAAGATAATGACAGAAGATCAGGGGATGGGGCCTCATTAAGATTGTTATACACAAATGCTGATGGATTAGCTGGTAAGGCAGTAGAATGAAAAGATAGGATTCACAACAGTAAGGCAGATATAGTAGCAATTACAGAGACTAAGTTGTGTGAGGACATAAACAGTGTCACAGTTTTTCCTAAGGGCTTCAGAATATTAAGGGTTGAAAGATCTGAGAGGACTGGTGGAGGGATAGCACTGCTTATAAATGAAAGGATTTAAGTTGAAGAAATAAACTTGGCTATAGAAAGTGAGTTCAAGGAATTTCTTGTTGCTCGCATAAATACTGGGTCAGAGAGCATAATAATAACTGTTGTATATAACCTACCAAGGAACCAGCATAGGCTAGAAGTTTATGAGGAAAGTCATATAGGTAATATTGAAGTCATAAACTCAGTTGTTAACATGGCACGGGAGAAAAAATATAAGATTTTGATTATGGGAGATTTTAATCATAAAGAGATAGATTGGATAAATCTTGAACCACACAGTGGTGAGGACTCATTCGGGGCAAGATTCCTAGATTGCGTACAAGGGAATTTCCTACACCAACATGTAATAGAACCAACGAGGGCCAGGGGTGGGGATGAGCCATCACTACTTGATCTAGTATTCACAGATAATGTGTTGGATATTGAAAAAATTGAGTATGAACCACCAATTGGAAAGAGTGACCACTGTGTGTTGTTGATGGAGTATATCATTGAAGATATTCTGCCTGAGACTAGAGGCACTGAGGTTATGAGGAGGAACTATCCGAAAGGAGATTACATCAAAATGAATGAGCCTTTTGCAGTTATTGACTGAGATTTTTTGGAGTGTACGTGGTATTCGCTCTTGCGGGCGAATGGGCTTTCCTATTGGTGAGGAGGTGGGGTGAAATCTTGTTATTGTTGGTGATCGGACTTTCCTAATTGGCCCGCAGGTGAGGTTGTGCAAAACTGTAAAGATAACGGAGAGCATAAGTATTCAGTTGTGAATTATTAGTTTACATCAAACAATTTACATGAATTCCTGTTTTGGGGGTGAGAGAGAGTTATTGCATGGTTATGTTGGTGCAGGGTATTGTCTGATAATATTTAGTAGACTGTTCATGTAGTTATTTGTTGCTAGTCTGATGATAGAGCTAGCAACATGAAGGGCATTTGGGTCTTCGCTAGATGTTGCGGGGGCACCAGTTTTCCGTCGAATTTCTGAAAAAGAATCACATTCCAGGATGTAATGTAGCAGTGGATGAGGTGAGGCTACCTGGCAAAAAGTGCATTCCCTGATGATATCCTCCACTATTTGCCAGGTGCACTTGTACCCGAGTCTCAGACGGTACACATTGACCTCAGTGCTTCGTCGAAGGCTCTTAGGCAGGGTGATACGCTGAAGATCAGTGGTGGCTTTGTACCACCAGGTGGAGGGGGAGCCAATGTCTGTGCACAGGTTGTGTTTAGTTATTAAGGTGTTAAGGAGTGACTTGGTTGCTTTATTTTTTATCTGTTGCATCCCAGGAGACAGAGATATCTGGATTTCTGTTCTGAGAGTGGCTTGTTTGGCGGCTTGATCGGCTTCCTCAGTTCCCTTAATGCCAACGTGGCTGGGAATTCAGGCAAGAGTGATGGCTTTTCCAAGGCTGGTTGTCCTGTGGTAGTGGCTGAGGATGGTGGTGATGATGCATACATTGTGTCTGAGGAGTGGCTTCTTGATGGCCTGTAAGGCGCCTTTAGAGTCAGAGAGAATTAGGGCATGGTCAGCTCCTTGCTGGATGAAGAAGTCGAGGGCGTTGGCTATGGCAACAAGCTCAGTCTGGAGCGATGAGCAGGAGTTTGACAGTCTCCAGGATAGGACGTGGTTTCCAGTGGTGAAGGCGGCAGCTGAGGCTCCAGTTTCTTGATTTACTGAACCGTCAGTGTAGTAGACTTGAGAGTTTGGCCTGCTCCAGCTCTGAATTTTGTCCTTGTATATGTTTTTAAGGACAAGCGGGTTTACCAAGCTTTTGGGGTTGTCAGGGAGCTCGATCTTTATGTCGAGTGGTTGGCCATTCCATGGGGGTGGGCATCTGTATTCAGGAAGCGGTGTGTCTTGTATCTTGGCTAGGATGCTCTCCCTGACTGGCAGTGCTTGCAGGCTAGCGCAGACCTTGGCTGCCCAGGTTCTAGGATGGCGGTTGTGGTGGTGATTGAGGGCTAGATGGAGATTTGTGCCAGTTAGGCATTTATGTTGGGCAGTGGTGGTTTTGGCCACAAAGAGGGTCAGTCTTTGCTGAGCTCTGAGTTTGAGTAGAATGAGTCTCGATTCCATCTGGATGTTTTCTCTCTTGGTCCATATGGGGACTCCTAGCATAGTACGTATGGCATTGTTTTGAATTACTTCTATCTTGTCCCACTGTTGGTCTGTTAGTAGCCAGAGTGTGGGACAAGCATAGTCTATGAGGCTGTGTATGGCTTGTACATAGAAGGTTCTGAGGACATTAAATGATGCACCATCGTAGAGGCCCGACATCCGACGAAGGATCGCTTGTCGCTGGTTGCACCTGTCGCGCAAGTGTTGAATTTCTGGTCCAAAGGTTAGTCTGTGGTAAATTATTACACCCAGGTATTGGTGTTTGGTAACCCAGTCCACAGGCTCATTACCTATGACCAGATTGGTGTCTGGTCTCCACTGGTGGATGGGAGGGGCCTTGGTTTTGCGGGCATTGATTTTAACTCCAAGGGAGATGGAGGCTTGGTGAATCTTGGTGAGGCAGCGCTGTGTCTTGTTAGAGCTTCTGTCTCCTATTGTGACAAGGGCAAAGTCATCCGCATAGTTGAAGAGTTTGGCTCCATGTGGTAGTGCGATGTCCATGAGTTTTTCCATGAGACAATTAAAGAGGAAGGGGCTAAGGATTCCACCTTGGGGGTCCCATTTTCGCGGTTTTTGTAGGTGGAGTAGTGCCCATCTACTTTGACTCGTGCATTATGGTTTTGTAGACTCTGCTTGATCCATGAGAGAAGGTTACCTTTGATCTGCTTTGAAACGAGAGCTGAGAGTATTGCCGGCATATTGGCTAGTTCAAAGGCCTTCTCTAGGTCTAGAAAAACGATGTAACCACGGCAGTTGTTGATAAATGATAGCATGGAGGCTATGCATTCTGAGGTGCCTAAGCCAGGCTGGTAGGCAAACATGTTTTCTGGGAAGGGTGGGCATTTCCAGCGGACTCTGTTAAGTACCATCTTTTTTGCCGTCTTGCTCAGGCAGCTTAGGAGGGAGATGGGGCGAGGGTTGTCAGGGTCCTGTGGTTTTGGGATGGGCTGAATGTCTGCTCTGTTCCATGAGGCTGGTCTGATTTTTCGTGTGTATGTCGAATTGATCAGAGAGAGTAGAGCAAACTCCCCTTGGGGCCCCATATTTTGAATCATTGTGTATGTGATTCTATCAGCACCTGGGGCTGTGTTCTTAGAGCTTTTGCTTACTCTTAGTAGCTCAGTCAGAGAGAATGGAGCATCTGTTTCGTCTTCAGTGTTGATGGCCTCTTCTATTTCTTCCCATCTTGCAGTGGTGAGGTCCTGAAGAGTTGTTCTGGTGGTGATGGGGAGCTGGTTGGAGCTTGCTCTATTCGCGAATTTGATGGCGAGTTCTTCTGCCACCCTGCTAGGATCCCTGTGGGGGGTGATTTTAGGAGGTTTTCCTTTAGCAAAGGAGTTAATGCTCCTCCACATCTGGCCCACAGAGGTGTGAGCATCTTGGGTGGACTCTGCAAAGAATTGAACAAGGAGTTTCAGTCAGTATTTACAGTAGAAAATACCCCACCCCTCAGATTGCAGTGATAGAAGCTCAAGGGCCGGTATTAGAGAACATCAACCTTACAGCCACAGAGGTATGCAAAGCGCTGATGGATTTAGATGTTCATAAAGCTACAGGTCCTGATGACATATCCCCTCATGTGCTTAAAAAATGCGCAAACACAATATTAGTGGCACTAAGTATCATATTTAAGGAGTCACTGGAGTCGGGGGAGATTCCAAGATGCTGGAAACAAGCAAATGTGATACCTATCTTCAAAAAGGGAAGGAGGGATACGGCTCTGAACTATAGACCAGTTTCCTTGACCAGCATAGTTTGCAAAGTTATGGAGAAACTACTAAGGAAACATATCTCTCTTCACTTGGAATCCTTCAACTTTTTGTCAGTGAGGCAACATGGCTTCAGAGAAGGTAGATCAACAGTAACAAACTTATTAGAATTTTATGATGAGGTAAGCCAAATCTTACAGGAAAGAGAGGGCTGGGCAGATTGCATATTCCTAGACTTCCAGAAAGCGTTTGACACTGTTCCACATGGGAGACTTATTAGGAAGCTGCAATCAATGGCTAGAATAGGTGGAAATGTTTTGGAATGGATAAAAACTTACTTAGAAGGAAGGGAACAGAGGGTTATAGTAAGACACTCAGTGTCTGAATGGAGAAGAGTTAGTAGTGGAGTTCCACAGGGTTCAGTTTTAGGGCCACTTTTGTTCCTTGTATATGTAAATGACCTACCAGAGTCTGTAAATTCATTCATGAATATGTTTGCAGATGATGCAAAGATTGTGAAGAAAGTAAAAAACGAGAACAATGGTAGAGAACTTCAGGAGGATCTAAATAATCTGCATGAGTGGTCAGAAAAGTGGCTAATGAAATTCAATACCTCAAAATGTAAGGTAATGAGAATGGGTACAAGTGCAAGAAGGCCCAAGCTTGACTACTCGGTGGCTGGAGTACAACTTCAAGAGACAGAAAATGAGAGAGATCTAGGAGTAAACATACTGGCAGATTTGTCTCCAGAAATACATATAAATGGCATAGTAAGGGCAGCATATGCATTCTTATCAAATGTAAGGGTAGCCTTCAGGCACATGGACAAGGAAATGTTCAGAAATATTTATGTAACCTATGTGAGGCCAAAACTCGAATATGCAGCCCCCTTTTGGAATCCGCACTTGAAAAAGCACATAGCTAAGCTTGAAAAAGTTCAAAGACATGCCACGAAACTGGTGCCAGGAATACGCAATCTCAGTTAGGATGAGAGGCTGAGGGAATTAGACTTACCATCACTCGAAGCTAGAAGAGTGAGGGGGGGATATGGTGACAGTCTTTAAATTCCTTCATGGTTATGATAGAGTGGATAGGGATCGATATTTTGATATGGCTGGCTCTAGAACTAGAGGTCATAGTTTGAAGCTTCGTAAGAAAACTTCTTCGCAGGATGTAAGGAAATACTTTTTCAGTGTAAGAGTAGTTGATGATTGGAATTCGCTAAGCGAGGAGGTAGTTAATGCTATCTCAATCCATAGTTTTAAGGACAGGTATGATAAGTATAACTAAGTCTAAAATAGAACCGATGAGGAGACGGGAAGATACGAGCTTGGGGCTCTTTCCCGTAAACACAATTAGGTAATCACAATTAGGTAATCACCACTCTAGCCATTTTTTCCTCTTGATGTTGCGAGTCTCTTCATGGACATGTTCTTTGACTGCCTGGAGAGTGCGGTAGGAGTCTTCAGTGCGACATTTCCTGTGCATTTTCCGAATGACGTTGAGCCGGTGATTGAGTTCTTAACTCTGTCACAGTAGTACCATCTGTCCCGATGAGTGATGTGTTGTGGTTTGCAGAGGGGGATGGAGGAGTTTGCTGCAGCTTGCAGGGCATTGACTAGCTTGGCCTCTGCTTGGTCGATGTCTTCAGATGGTACGTAGGCTGAAAACCAATTGCTGAGGTGCTCCTGGAATCAGCCCCAGTCGGCCTTCTTGAAATTCCATCGAGGGGGAGGAGCAGGGATTTGGAAGATTTCAGGAATTGGCAGCGTGAAATGGATCCCATAGTGGTCGCTTGTGACCAGGGGATGAACTCTCCATGTGGAATCCTGCTTTATGGAATTGGAGACAAAGGTGAGGTCCAGTATTCTACCTCTGTCATGTGTTGGCTCATGATCGTTGAGCAGGGAGACATCTTCTTGGTCATCCAGCAGGCTCATGATGTGTCTGCCTGCAGCACAGGGGCGCTTATACCTGAATCTTGGGTGGTGCGCGTTGAAGTCGCCTCCTATTACCAAGTCACGATGACTGGCTAGCCCGAAGAGGGTAGTCAGGTCTAAGCCACCATCCTGTGGTCTGTAAATGTTGTACAGATCTATGCAGCTGCCCTGAAGGTCGGGTTATTTCCTTGGCTAATAGGTTTTTCCTGATGAAGGTGGCGCTGCCTCTGTTCTCCCCTGGAGACCAGTGCTGGTAGAATCCTTTGTATCCTGAGATTTTTGGAGTGTATTGCTCTGTGCACAGGGTTTCTTGAACCATGATGACATCAATGTTGTCAGACTTGGCTATGCCTTCAAGATGTTGTACCTTGTGTCTGAGACCCTGGGCGTTCCAGTGTAGGATCCCAAGATTAGACATCTTGATGATTTAAGGAGGTGGAGGTGGTAGGAGTGGTGGGTTGTTGAGGCTGCTGGTGGGTTCTGGAGACGAGGGCGTTGGCGACAACGGAGTGGGCTACTTCGACGACTTGATTGTAGGCATCTTGAGTGGTGACTCTGGTATCGAGGAGTCGGACGGCTGCCTGTATGGCTTGAATAAGAAGGTTGGTGAGCTCGTTTACTGTGAGGAGGGTTTGCTGTTTAGAAGAGGAGGCAGAGGAAGGTGTCTGGATAGGTTGTTTAGGTGTGGGGGTATGGGATCTTAGTCTAGGGTCCCGGGACCTAGTGTGGTGAATGGGTGTGTGTGTGGTCTGAGTGTTGCGTGTGACTGTATTGTGTGTTTGAGTGTTGCATGTGGTGGAGGTGTTGGTGTGAGTGTTGCGAGTGGGGATGGTAGGAGTGTGAGTGTTGTTTGGGGGGATGGTAGGAGTATGAGTGTTGTGTGATGGGGTGGATGGAGTTGGTGTAGGGGTGGAAGCTGTAGGAGGTGTGATCTGTGTGTTGGGATCTGGGTTGGTGTTGTGTGGTGGGTTTTGGGTGGGGGGTTAGGTGTGAGTGGGGCAGGAGGGGGCATTTGCCAAGGATTGGAGGTGGGAGGAGGAGCTGGGGTGAAGTTGGGGGTGATGTGATTGGTGACAGGGGCAGTGGGAGGGGCTCTTTGAGGAATCCTCTTCAGCCTTTCTGGGCAGCGGTTGTTCCATGCGTGATGGTTCCCTTTGCAGTTTGGGCACTTGGCAACTGTTGCTTCTTTGGCCTTGAATTTGTTAAGGCAGCGGTCGGTGGGATGTTTCCCACTGCAGATTCCACATCTCTCTGGGAAATGGCAAGTATTTCTGTGGTGCCCAAATCTTTGACACCGGAAACATCTCAGGGATTCTGGGGTGTAGTTTCTTATGTTGAACTTGCCCCAGATGCCGAGGTTTACTTGCAAAGGGGGTGGACCACAGATGTGGACCAGAACTTGCTTTGATGGGATGGTTTGGCCCTCTATTTTGGAGGAGCAACGTGAGGCAGCCGTAATATACGTTTGCTTGGTCAGCAGGTCAACTGACCAAGCAACAGGGAAGCCAATGACGATGTATTTTCTTATTTTTTGGGCAGGGTTCATCTCTATCAAGTGAGTTGAGTTTAGGCTGCGGATCTTCTCTGCGGCTTCTGCTGAGGCTGGGTGGATGATGAAGTCACCCTGTACATTAGGCTTTATTTTGCAGCCATGCTCGGTGAGTTGGTCTTCCAACTCTCTGATTAGGTCATATGCCTGTTTGGTGGAAGAAGCCTCAACTTTGAACTTGGATATGGGCTCTCTATCAATCTTTGGGGCTGGGGGGGGGGGGAACTGGGGCAGCAGCACTCTCATGGCTACTGCCAGAGGCTGTCCTTGGCCTCTTCTTTCCTACAACCGTCCATCCCTCTTGAGGGGGGTCGAGTTCCATTCCCCCCTCTGGGGGGGGAAGCAGGAGAAGCGGTTGAGGCCATGACTAGCAACTAGTCATGGATATCACAGATTTCACTAGATATATGTTACTCGCACTGTTTGTCAATTTTGATTATTAAATTATAGGGGCCTTATGGCGGATCACTTCACTTAATTGCAACACTACAACACTTAATCACTTAAACAGTCTTCTATCTTTCTTCCCAACTCTCGTGGGAGAGGGAAGTGAAAACAGAGATTTTGTTCAGGACACAATAATGTGTGTTCAGTTAAACAAAAGAACACAAAAGCACACAAAAAACAACAAAACAAGGCAATCTTTCTGTTTCTCTCTTTGGCTCTCGTGAGAGAGGAAGAAAAGAAAACAGATACTATTAGGTTATATTTCCTTGTTAAAACTTCCCCCTCAGGTCAGGGATGGAGTGGAGGAGGCGAAGTTCACTTCACTGGTAGGAAGAGGCTTCAACTACCTATCACAAAAGATATAAAAACAATTAAAAGCCTGAACACTTTCTATTTCCCTTTTCTTCCCAACTCTTATAAAAGAGAGAGAAGAGCAGGCAAAATTACTTGGAGTATATCACACACACAGTCACTTGTTTTCACTAAAACACAATAATGTGTGTTCAATTAAACAAAAGAACATAAAAGCACAAAAAAACAACAAAACAAGGCAATCTTTCTGTTTCTCTCTTTGGCTCTCGTGAGAGAGGAAGAAAAGAAAACAGATATACTTAGGTTATATTTCCTTGTAGAAACTTCCACCTCAGACAGGGATGGAGTGGAGGAGGCGAAGTTCACTTCACTGGTAGGAAGAGGCTTCAACTACCTATCACAATAGATATAAAAACAAATTAGAAACCTGAACACTTTCTATTTTCCTTTTCTTCCCGACTCTTATAAAAGAGAGAGAAGACCAGGCAAAATTATTTGGGGTATATCACACACACAGTCACTTGTTTTCACTAAAACAAAAAACGGGAACACAAAACAAAACAAAAGCAGTCTTTGCTTCTTTTTCTGGCTCTCGTGAGAGAGGAGGAAAAGAGGACAGAGATACTTATGCAGGTCCTATCACTATTGGAGCTGGAACCAGACTGTTGTCAGGAGTTAATCTGCTGGGAGGAGTCGGCTTAAGCTGCTGGGTGGAGTCGGCTTCTGCTATTGGCTGCTGGCAGAGTGAGAGAGGAGAGGTCCAACCGCTACTGGAGCTGGAACTGGACTGAGGTGAAGAGAGGGACATCACCAGCAAGGCTAAAGAAAATCCCAAGCTTTTCCACAGCTTTATCAGAGGAAAACTGAAGGTAAAAGAACAGGTTTTAAGGCTAAAGAGAGCAGATAGAGGCATCACTGAGACGGATGAAGAGACCTGCAAAGAATTGAACAAGGAGTTTCAGTCAGTATTTACAGTAGAAAATACCCCACCCCCTCAGATTGCAGAGATAGAAGCTCAAGGGCCGGTATTAGAGAACATCAAGCTTACAGCCACAGAGGTATGCAAAGCGCTGATGGATTTAGATGTTCATAAAGCTACAGGTCCTGATGACATATCCCCTCATGTACTTAAAAAATGCGCACACTCAATATCAGTGGCACTATGCATCATATTTAAAAAGTCACTGGAGTCAGGGGAGGTTCCAAGATGCTGGAAACAAGCAAATGTGATATCTATCTTCAAAAAGGGAAGGCGGGATACGGCTTTGAACTATAGACCAGTCTCCTTGACCAGCATAGTTTGCAAAGTTATGGAGAAACTACTAAGGAAACATATCTCTCTTCACTTGGAATCCTTCAACATTTTGTCAGTGAGGCAACATGGCTTCAGAGAAGGTAGATCAACAGTAACAAACTTATTAGAATTTTATGATGAGGTAAGCCGAATCTAACAGGAAAGAGAGGGCTGGGCAGAATGCATATTCCTAGACTTCCAGAAAGCGTTTGACACTGTTCCACGTGGGAGACTTATTAGGAAGCTAGAATAGGTGGAAATGTCTTGGAATGGATAAAACCTTACTTAGAAGGAAGGGAACAGAGGGTTAGAGTAAGACACGCAGTGTCTGAATGGAGAAGAGTTAGTAGTGGAGTTCCATAGGGTTCAGTTTTTGGGCCACTTTTGTTCCTTGTATATGTAAATGACCTACCAGAGTCTGTAAATTCATTCATGAATATGTTTGCAGATGATGCAAAGATTGTGAAGAAAGTAAAAAACGAGAACAATGGTAAAGAACTTCAGGAGGATCTAAATAGTCTCCATGAGTGGTCAGAAAAGTGGCTAATGAAATTCAATACTTCAAAATGTAAGGTAATGAGAATGGGTACAAGTGCAAGAAGGCCCAAGCTTGACTACTCGGTGGCTGGAGTACAACTTCAAGAGACAGAAAATGAGAGAGATCTAGGAGTAAACATACTGGCAGATTTGTCTCCAGAAATACATATAAGTGGCATAGTAAGGGCAGCATATGCATTCTTATCAAATGTAAGGGTAGCCTTCAGGCACATGGACAAGGAAATGTTCAGAAATATTTATGTAACCTATGTGAGGCCAAAACTGGAATATGCAGCCCCCTTTTGGAATCCGCACTTGAAAAAGCACATAGCTAAGCTTGAAAAAGTTCAAAGACATGCCACGAAACTGGTGCCAGAAATACGCAATCTCAGTTATGATGAGAGGCTGAGGGAAATAGACTTACCATCACTCGAAGCTAGAAGAGTGAGGGGGGATATGGTGACAGTCTTTAAATTCCTTCATGGTTATGATAGAGTGGATAGGGATCGATATTTTGATATGGCTGGCTCTAGAACTAGAGGTCATAGTTTGAAGCTTGGTAAGAAAACTTCTTTGCAGGATGTAAGAAAATACTTTTTCAGTGTAAGAGTAGTTGATAATTGGAATTCACTAAGCGAGGAGGTAGTTAATGCTATCTCAATCCATAGTTTTAAGGACAGGTATGATAAGTATCACTAAGTATAAAATGGAACCGAACAGGAGACGGGAAGATACGAGCTTTGGGCTCTTTCCCGTAAACACAATTAGGTAATCACAATTAAGTAATCACACACACACACACACACACACACACACACACACACACACACACACACACACACACACACACACACACACACGAGATTGCTGCTTGGAATGTTCAGATTAAGGAAAACATTGAACAGTTCAGAAAAGAGTTCCAGGAGCTGAATATGGAAAATGATGCCATGAAAACGTCCTTTGCTGATGCACTAAAGGGGAATGTGGCAGTAAAAAAGGCTGTAAAGGTGGTGGCACTGGAAAACATACAAACAGTTGTCTATAAAGAGACAGTAATCGAAAAAATGAAAGACGTTGTGATGGAAAGGGCAAACCCACTCATCAGACAGGCAATTGATAAGGAGAAGACAGTGGTAATCTCAGGCATAAGTGAATCCCAGGAGCCAACATGGCAGGGGAGACTTGAAGAACATAAAGCTAGCGTTGTAGACCTGATAAGAAAGCTTGGAGTAGTATGTGGTCCTGAGGATATTGTAAACATACGCCAACTAGGTAAATATTCGAGGGAAGGAAAGCCGAGACCAACAAAAGTAACCTTTAAGAGAGGGGAAACATGTAGGGAAATATTGTTGAGAAAAAAAGTCTAAAAGACCTTCAAGAATGCAAAGAAGTGTTCATTAGACGATACAGAACACAGGAAGAGATGGGAAAGATCAAAAACTTGTTGCAAGAGGCAAGAAGGTTAAATGATGAAAGAAATGAAGAAGAGAAGAAAAATTTTCGTTACAGAATACTTCCAGACAAAGGGGAGATAAAGAAGATAATGACAGAAGATCAGGGGATGGGGCCTCATTAAGATTGTTATACACAAATGCTGATGGATTAGCTGGTAAGGCAGTAGAATTAAAAGATAGGATTCACAACAGTAAGGCAGATATAGTAGCAATTACAGAGACTAAGTTGAGTGAGGACATAAACAGTGTCACAGTTTTTCCTAAGGGCTTCAGAATACTAAGGGTTGAAAGATCTGAGAGGACTGGTGGATGGATAGCACTGCTCATAAGTGAGAGGATTCAAGTTGATGAAATAAACTTGGCTATAGAAAGTGAGTTCAAGGAATTTCTTGTTGATCGCATAAATACTGGGTCAGAGAGCATTATAATAACTGTTGTATACAACCCACCAAGGAACCAAAATAGGCTTGAAATTTATGAGGAAAGTCATATAGGTACTATTGAAGTCATAAACTCAGTTGTTAACATGGCACGGGAGAAAAAATGTAGGATTTTGAATATGGGAGACTTTAATCATAAAGAGATAGATTGGATAAATCTTGACCCACACAGTGGTGAGGACTCATTTGGGGCAAGATTCCTAGATTGCGTACAAGGGAATTTCCTACACCAACATGTAATGGAACCAACAAGAGCCAGGGGTGGGGATGAGCCATCACTACTTGATCTAGTGTTCACAGATAATGTGTTGGATATTGAAAATATTTAGTATGAACCACCAATTGGAAAGAGTGACCACTGTGTGTTGTTGATGGAGTATATCATTGAAGACATTCTTCCTGAGAGTAGAGGCACTGAGGACATGAGGAGGAACTATCCGAAAGGAGATTACATCAAAATGAATGAGCTTTTTGCAGTTATTGACTGGAGAACCTTATTTTACAACAAATCTGTACAAGAAATGTATGACATCTTTTGTGAGAAATATGGGAAGATAGTAGATTGCTGCATACCTGTCACCAAAGTAGGTGTAATTCATGCCAGAGAGAAATGGTTCGATAATGGGTGTAAAAGAGCTAAGGAGTGGAGAGACAAATGCTGGAAAAGGCATAGGAGGAGAAAAAACATAAATGCCTGGCAAACCTACAAAAGAGCAAGAAATGACTACCTAAGTAAAAGGAAAGAGGCAGAGAGAGATTATGAGAGGGACATCACCAGGAAGGCTAAAGAAAATCCCAAGCTTTTCCACAGCTTTATCAGAGGAAAACTGAAGGTAAAAGAACAGGTTTTAAGGCTAAAGAGAGCGGATGGAAGCATCACTGAGACGGACGAAGAGATCTGCAAAGAATTGAACAAGGAGTTTCAGTCAGTATTTACAGTAGAAAATACCCCACCCCCTCAGATTGCAGTGATAGAAGCTCAAGGGCCGGTATTAGAGAACATCAACCTTACAGCCACAGAGGTATGCAAAGCGCTGATGGATTTAGATGTTCATAAAGCTACAGGTCCTGATGACATATCCCCTCATGTGCTTAAAAAATGCGCAAACACAATATCAGTGGCACTAAGTATCATATTTAAGGAGTCACTGGAGTCGGGGGAGATTCCAAGATGCTGGAAACAAGCAAATGTGATACCTATCTTCAAAAAGGGAAGGAGGGATACGGCTCTGAACTATAGACCAGCTTCCTTGACCAGCATAGTTTGCAAAGTTATGGAGAAACTACTAAGGAAACATATCTCTCTTCACTTGGAATCCTTCAACTTTTTGTCAGTGAGGCAACATGGCTTCAGAGAAGGTAGATCAACAGTAACAAACTTATTAGAATTTTATGATGAGGTAAGCCAAATCTTACAGGAAAGAGAGGGCTGGGCAGATTGCCTATTCCTAGACTTCCAGAAAGCGTTTGACACTGTTCCACATGGGAGACTTATTAGGAAGCTGCAATCAATGGCTAGAATAGGTGGAAATGTCTTGGAATGGATAAAAACTTACTTAGAAGGAAGGGAACAGAGGGTTAGAGTAAGACACTCAGTGTCTGAATGGAGAAGTGTTAGTAGTGGAGTTCCACAGGGTTCAGTTTTAGGGCCACTTTTGTTCCTTGTATATGTAAATGACCTACCAGAGTCTGTAAATTCATTCATGAATATGTTTGCAGATGATGCAAAGATTGTGAAGAAAGTAAAAAACGAGAACAATGGTAGAGAACTTCAGGAGGATCTAAATAATCTGCACGAGTGGTCAGAAAAGTGGCTAATGAAATTCAATACCTCAAAATGTAAGGTAATGAGAATGGGTACAAGTGCAAGAAGGCCCAAGCTTGACTACTCGGTGGCTGGAGTACAACTTCAAGGGACAGAAAATGAGAGAGATCTAGGAGTAAACATACTGGCAGATTTGTCTCCAGAAATACATATAAATGGCGTAGTAAGGGCAGCATATGCATTCTCATCAAATGTAAGGGTAGCCTTCAGGCACATGGACAAGGAAATGTTCAGAAATATTTATGTAACCTATGTGAGGCCAAAACTCGAATATGCAGCCCCCTTTTGGAATCCGCACTTGAAAAAGCACATAGCTAAGCTTGAAAAAGTTCAAAGACATGCCACGAAACTGGTGCCAGAAATACGCAATCTCGGTTATGATGAGAGGCTGAGGGAATTAGACTTGCCATCACTCGAAGCTAGAAGAGTAAGGGGGGATATGGTGAGAGTCTTTAAATTCCTTCATGGTTATGATAGAGTGGATAGGGATCGATATTTCGATATGGCTGGCTCTAGAACTAGAGGTCATAGTTTGAAGCTTAGTAAGAAAACTTCTTTGCAGGATGTAAGGAAATACTTTTTCAGTGTAAGAGTAGTTGATAATTGGAATTCGCTAAGCGAGGAGGTAGTTAATGCTATCTCAATCCATAGTTTTAAGGACAGGTACGATAAGTATGACTAAGTCTAAAATGGAACCGATCAGGAGACGGGAAGATACGAGCTTTGGGCTCTTTCCCGTAAACACAATTAGGTAATCACAATTAGGTAATCACACACACACATTACAGAGTTCTTCCAGACAAAGGAGAGATAAAGAAGATAATGACAGAAGATCAGGGGATGGGGCCTCATTAAGATTGTTATACACAAATGCTGATGGATTAGCTGGTAAGGCAGTAGAATTAAAAGATAGGATTCACAACAGTAAGGCAGATATAGTAGCAATTACAGAGACTAAGTTGTGTGAGGACATAAACAGTGTCACAGTTTTTCCTAAGGGTTTCAGAATACTAAGGGTTGAAAGATCTGAGAGGACTGGTGGATGGATAGCACTGCTCATAAGTGAAAGGATTCAAGTCGAAGAAATAAACTTGGCTATAGAAAGTGAGTTCAAGGAATTTCTTGTTGCTCGCATAAATACTGGGTCAGAGAGCATTATAATAACTGTTGTATACAACCCACCAAGGAACCAAAATAGGCTTGAAGTTTATGAGGAAAGTCATATAGGTAATATTGAAGTCATGAACTCAGTTGTTAACATGGCACGGGAAAAAAAATGTAGGATTTTGATTATGGGAGACTTTAATCATAAAGAGATAGATTGGATAAATCTTGAACCACACAGTGGTGAGGACTCATTCGGGGCAAGATTCCTAGATTGCGTACAAGGGAATTTCCTACACCAACATGTAATGGAACCAACAAGGGCCTGGGGTGGGGATGAGCCATCACTACTTGATCTAGTGTTCACAGATAATGTGTTGGATATTGAAAGAATTGAGTATGAACCACCAATTGGAAAGAGTGACCACTGTGTGTTGTTGATGGAGTATATCATTGAAGATATTCTTCCTGAGAGTAGAGGCACTGAGGACATGAGGAGGAACTATCCGAAAGGAGATTACATCAAAATGAATGAGCTTTTTGCAGTTATTGACTGGAGAACCTTATTTTACAACAAATCTGTACAAGAAATGTATGACATCTTTTGTGAGAAATATGGGAAGATAGTAGATTGCTGCATACCTGTCACCAAAGTAGGTGTAATTCATGCCAGAGAGAAATGGTTCGATAATGGGTGTAAAAGAGCTAAGGAGTGGAGAGACAAATGCTGGAAAAGGTATAGAAGGAGAAAAAACATAAATGCCTGGCAAAAAGAGCAAGAAATGACTACCTAAGTAAAAGGAGAGAGGCAGAGAGAGACTATGAGAGGGACATCACCAGGAAGGCTAAAGAAAATCCCAAGCTTTTCCACAGCTTTATCAGAGGAAAACTGAAGGTAAAAGAACAGGTTTTAAGGCTAAAGAGAGCGGATGGAAGCATCACTGAGACGGATGAAGAGACCTGCAAAGAATTGAACAAGGAGTTTCAGTCAGTATTTACAGTAGAAAATACCCCACCCCCTCAGATTGCAGTGATAGAAGCTCAAGGGCCGGTATTAGAGAACATCAACCTTACAGCCACAGAGGTATGCAAAGCGCTGATGGATTTAGATGTTCATAAAGCTACAGGTCCTGATGACATATCCCCTCGTGTGCTTAAAAAATGCGCAAACACAATATCAGTGGCACTAAGTATCATATTTAAGGAGTCACTGGAGTCGGGGGAGATTCCAAGATGCTGGAAACAGGCAAATGTGATACCTATCTTCAAAAAGGGAAGGAGGGATACGGCTCTGAACTATAGACCAGTTTCCTTGACCAGCATAGTTTGCAAAGTTATGGAGAAACTACTAAGGAAACATATCTCTCTTCACTTGGAATCCTTCAACTTTTTGTCAGTGAGGCAACATGGCTTCAGAGAAGGTAGATCAACAGTAACAAACTTATTAGAATTTTATGATGAGGTAAGCCAAATCTTACAGGAAAGAGAGGGCTGGGCAGATTGCATATTCCTAGACTTCCAGAAAGCGTTTGACACTGTTCCACATGGGAGACTTATTAGGAAGCTGCAATCAATGGCTAGAATAGGTGGAAATGTCTTGGAATGGATAAAAACTTACTTAGAAGGAAGGGAACAGAGGGTTAGAGTAAGACACTCAGTGTCTGAATGGAGAAGAGTTAGTAGTGGAGTTCCACAGGGTTCAGTTTTAGGGCCACTTTTGTTCCTTGTATATGTAAATGACCTACCAGAGTCTGTAAATTCATTCATGAATATGTTTGCAGATGATGCAAAGATTGTGAAGAAAGTAAAAAACGAGAACAATGGTAGAGAACTTCAGGAGGATCTAAATAATCTGCATGAGTGGTCAGAAAAGTGGCTAATGAAATTCAATACCTCAAAATGTAAGGTAATGAGAATGGGTACAAGTGCAAGAAGGCCCAAGCTTGACTACTCGGTGGCTGGAGTACAACTTCAAGGGACAGAAAATGAGAGAGATCTAGGAGTAAACATACTGGCAGATTTGTCTCCAGAAATACATATAAATGGCGTAGTAAGGGCAGCATATGCATTCTCATCAAATGTAAGGGTAGCCTTCAGGCACATGGACAAGGAAATGTTCAGAAATATTTATGTAACCTATGTGAGGCCAAAACTCGAATATGCAGCCCCCTTTTGGAATCCGCACTTGAAAAAGCACATAGCTAAGCTTGAAAAAGTTCAAAGACATGCCACGAAACTGGTGCCAGAAATACGCAATCTCGGTTATGATGAGAGGCTGAGGGAATTAGACTTGCCATCACTCGAAGCTAGAAGAGTAAGGGGGGATATGGTGAGAGTCTTTAAATTCCTTCATGGTTATGATAGAGTGGATAGGGATCGATATTTCGATATGGCTGGCTCTAGAACTAGAGGTCATAGTTTGAAGCTTCGTAAGAAAACTTCTTTGCAGGATGTAAGGAAATACTTTTTCAGTGTAAGAGTAGTTGATAATTGGAATTCGCTAAGCGAGGAGGTAGTTAATGCTATCTCAATCCATAGTTTTAAGGACAGGTACGATAAGTATCACTAAGTCTAAAATGGAACCGATCAGGAGACGGGAAGATACGAGCTTTGGGCTCTTTCCCGTAAACACAATTAGGTAATCACAATTAGGTAATCACACACACACATTACAGAGTTCTTCCAGACAAAGGAGAGATAAAGAAGATAATGACAGAAGATCAGGGGATGGGGCCTCATTAAGATTGTTATACACAAATGCTGATGGATTAGCTGGTAAGGCAGTAGAATTAAAAGATAGGATTCACAACAGTAAGGCAGATATAGTAGCAATTACAGAGACTAAGTTGTGTGAGGACATAAACAGTGTCACAGTTTTTCCTAAGGGTTTCAGAATACTAAGGGTTGAAAGATCTGAGAGGACTGGTGGATGGATAGCACTGCTCATAAGTGAAAGGATTCAAGTCGAAGAAATAAACTTGGCTATAGAAAGTGAGTTCAAGGAATTTCTTGTTGCTCGCATAAATACTGGGTCAGAGAGCATTATAATAACTGTTGTATACAACCCACCAAGGAACCAAAATAGGCTTGAAGTTTATGAGGAAAGTCATATAGGTAATATTGAAGTCATGAACTCAGTTGTTAACATGGCACGGGAAAAAAAATGTAGGATTTTGATTATGGGAGACTTTAATCATAAAGAGATAGATTGGATAAATCTTGAACCACACAGTGGTGAGGACTCATTCGGGGCAAGATTCCTAGATTGCGTACAAGGGAATTTCCTACACCAACATGTAATGGAACCAACAAGGGCCAGGGGTGGGGATGAGCCATCACTACTTGATCTAGTGTTCACAGATAATGTGTTGGATATTGAAAGAATTGAGTATGAACCACCAATTGGAAAGAGTGACCACTGTGTGTTGTTGATGGAGTATATCATTGAAGATATTCTTCCTGAGAGTAGAGGCACTGAGGACATGAGGAGGAACTATCCGAAAGGAGATTACATCAAAATGAATGAGCTTTTTGCAGTTATTGACTGGAGAACCTTATTTTACAACAAATCTGTACAAGAAATGTATGACATCTTTTGTGAGAAATATGGGAAGATAGTAGATTGCTGCATACCTGTCACCAAAGTAGGTGTAATTCATGCCAGAGAGAAATGGTTCGATAATGGGTGTAAAAGAGCTAAGGAGTGGAGAGACAAATGCTGGAAAAGGTATAGAAGGAGAAAAAGCATAAATGCCTGGCAAAAAGAGCAAGAAATGACTACCTAAGTAAAAGGAGAGAGGCAGAGAGAGACTATGAGAGGGACATCACCAGGAAGGCTAAAGAAAATCCCAAGCTTTTCCACAGCTTTATCAGAGGAATACTGAAGGTAAAAGAACAGGTTTTAAGGTTAAAGAGAGCGGATGTAAGCATCACTGAGACGGATGAAGAGACCTGCAAAGAATTGAACAAGGAGTTTCAGTCAGTATTTACAGTAGAAAATACCCCACCCCCTCAGATTGCAGTGATAGAAGCTCAAGGGCCGGTATTAGAGAACATCAAGCTTACAGCCACAGAGGTATGCAAAGCGCTGATGGATTTAGATGTTCATAAAGCTACAGGTCCTGATGACATATCCCCTCGTGTGCTTAAAAAATGCGCAAACACAATATCAGTGGCACTAAGTATCATATTTAAGGAGTCACTGGAGTCGGGGGAGATTCCAAGATGCTGGAAACAAGCAAATGTGATACCTATCTTCAAAAAGGGAAGGAGGGATACGGCTCTGAACTATAGACCAGTTTCCTTGACCAGCATAGTTTGCAAAGTTATGGAGAAACTACTAAGGAAACATATCTCTCTTCACTTGGAATCCTTCAACTTTTTGTCAGTGAGGCAACATGGCTTCAGAGAAAGTAGATCAACAGTAACAAACTTATTAGAATTTTATGATGAGGTAAGCCAAATCTTACAGGAAAGAGAGGGCTGGGCAGATTGCATATTCCTAGACTTCCAGAAAGCGTTTGACACTGTTCCACATGGGAGACTTATTAGGAAGCTGCAATCAATGGCTAGAATAGGTGGAAATGTTTTGGAATGGATAAAATCTTACTTAGAAGGAAGGGAACAGAGGGTTATAGTAAGACACTCAGTGTCTGAATGGAGAAGAGTTAGTAGTGGAGTTCCACAGGGTTCAGTTTTAGGGCCACTCTTGTTCCTTGTATATGTAAATGACCTACCAGAGTCTGTAAATTCATTCATGAATATATTTGCAGATGATGCAAAGATTGTGAAGAAAGTAAAAAACGAGAACAATGGTAGAGAACTTCAGGAGGATCTAAATGATCTGCATGAGTGGTCAGAAAAGTGGCTAATGAAATTCAATACTTCAAAATGTAAGGTAATGAGAATGGGTACAAGTGCAAGAAGGCCCAAGCTTGACTACTCGGTGGCTAGAGTACAACTTCAAGAGACAGAAAATGAGAGAGATCTAGGAGTAAACATACTGGCAGATTTGTCTCCAGAAATACATATAAATGGCATAGTAAGGGCAGCATATGCATTCTTATCAAATGTAAGGGTAGCCTTCAGGCACATGGACAAGGAAATGTTCAGAAATATTTATGTAACCTATGTGAGGCCAAAACTGGAATATGCAGCCCCCTTTTGGAATCCGCACTTGAAAAAGCACATAGCTAAGCTTGAAAAAGTTCAAAGACATGCCACGAAACTGGTGCCAGAAATACGCAATCTCAGTTATGATGAGAGGCTGAGGGAATTAGACTTACCATCACTCGAAGCTAGAAGAGTGAGGGGGGGATATGGTGAGAGTCTTTAAATTCCTTCATGGTTATGATAGAGTGGATAGGGATCGATATTTTGATATGGCTGGCTCTAGAACTAGAGGTCATAGTTTGAAGCTTCGTAAGAAAACTTCTTTGCAGGATGTAAGGAAATACTTTTTCAGTGTAAGAGTAGTTGATAATTGGAATTGGCTAAGCGAGGAGGTAGTTAATGGTATCTCAATCCATAGTTTTAAGGACAGGTATGATAAGTATGACTAAGTCTAAAATGGAACCGATGAGGAGACGGGAAGATACGAGCTTTGGGCTCTTTCCCGTAAACACAATTAGGTAATCACAATTAGGTAATCACACACACACACACACACACACACACACACACACACACACACACACACACACACACACAAATATATATATATATATATAATATATATATATATATATATATATATATATATATATATATATATATATATATATATATATATATATATATATATTTATATATATATACATACACATCCATCCATATACCAAAGCGATATTCCCTATTATAAGGGAGTGATTGAGTCAAAGAAAATACTTTGACTTTTTGTGGGAAGTAAATACAGAGGAGGGGATTCCCAGTTCCGTTCGAAGAAAAAAATTCATAGTTATATTCCAGATCTCAAAAGTTATTTTCGCGTCCTTGGTCTGATTTTTTTTTTTTTTAATGATTGTGACACCATGACGGGCCAAAAAAAATTATAAAATAAAACAGCCCTCATTCGGGCCTGGGCACGAAGAATACATAAAGTAAAGAGAAACAGAGATGGAGAGTGTAATTACTTGTCAGATGTGAAGGGATAATAAGAGATGTGTGATGAATATCCAAGAATATTCAGTGTAGCTGTAGGCATAGAAAAAGAACCGTAACTGAAGGAAGACTTAACATCGAACTGTCCTGGACAGACCTATTTAAGTTCAAAAAAAAAAAAAAAACTTCAGCTGTAGTATCGCAACGGGCGGCTGGTGCCATGAGTAAGAGAGGTATCCTATAGATTACCTAAGCTGGACTGTAGATTTCAAAGCATGAAATGTATGAAGTGTATGGGGTCATAAAAAGACTACTTCTGACCCCAAATACCTAAACAGTTGACTTACTATTCCTGTTGAGCTCCCACTACTCTTTTCTTTTTATTACGTAGAGTCTCTGGTGAAGAGATGTTGTATGAAGTACCTTGGGGGAGACGAACATGGGATTTCCTATGTCTAGTTATTGGCTGATGTGGATACTGCAGAGACATTCGTCCTGGTAACTGTTGAATTTTAATATCCAAATTAAAGCTTCTTCCTTTTTTTCCCCTAACAATTATGTTTTACGTAATTGTGACTCTCTGCCTATGCTTACTTTAAGAGAGTGTGTGAAGGGACTATTCCACTACAGGCTGTGTGCACACATGATACTTGTAAATGCAGATACCTGAAATTGACTGAATATTATATACAGTATTTTTACTCTTTATTGTGCAAGAAAATGTGTGATTTAGGTTCGTAAATTGAGGCTAGCTTAGTATTTCATAACATATATCATACACCAATATGTATTGCAAAAAATACTTTGACCGTTTTCATATTTTCAGCTCCATACCATTATAAAAGATTTTGTTTTCAACCATCTTTTTATTCAGCATAATAAAAGTCATCTGTACATCCACAATTTCAGGATAAACAAGGGGAAAAGAATAACATATATTATATAATTTTACACAACTTCCGATATCCTCTCCAAAGTCATATTCAAAGAGGTCTAACTTTGAATATCTTTTAAAAATAGGTACCTGCAATTACAAGGCGCTGCTGCTAATCACTTCTACCTCCTAGAACGCTAACGTCTTTAATAATAATAATAATAATAATAATAATAATAATATATATATATATATATATATATATAATATATATATATATATATATATATATATATATATATATATATATATATATATATATATATATAAATAAAAATTTTATTTTTATTAATATGCAAGAAAAATTTTAGTTTTATTAATCTCTTGGTAAAAAAAAAAGGCTGTCGATAAATGGAAAGTCTACAATTAAACCTTGTCGACAAAAACGTTTCGCAAACGTCGAGCATCTCTCTCTCTCTCTCTCTACTTTGTAACTATACTTATGCATTAGGACTATTAGTGTAAATAAAGAGTTTAAGATTATTATTATTATTATTATTATTATTATTAGTATTATTATTATTAAAGATGTATTAAGTTTTTTATTGTGTCAATTAAGCTTGTGTAATAATTAATGTAAAAACTTAGACATTAATTTAACCCCTCTCTCTCTCTCTCCTCGTTAAATCGTGTAATTTAAATCGCAAAAGCTATTAGAAAGAATTTTAAAAATTGGCAATATATGAAAATCAGATTCATACAGTTTCTATATCAGAATTTACTCCGTTCACCATCACCCTATATGCTCTTACATACACTATCATAAACGTTTCAAAAATCCATTTCTAACTGTAGTTAAAAATGTATTCTTCGCTCTTCGAAGAATTACCTTCTTCCACTAATGACGTTATTCGAAGATACGAGATTCAGTTTAAATGACGCAGCATTACGGCATTTAACTATTTTATGCATCTTTGCGTTCCAGAAGTTTTTGTTTGTGAAACATTTAAGGAACGTTGAAACTCGTTTACGTCGAGACTTGTTGATAAACAAAATAACCACGTGGTAGCTATTTTCCATAAAAAAAAAAATTATTACAGCATTCAGGAAAATAAATACAGTACTTTCCTTTAAACTTAATCTATGCCAATAATCCAAATATGTTTGTTTCAGAAGGAATCAGTAACTTCTTAAAGTAGGGGTGATTTTGGAAGAGAGATGGCCTCTTAAGGGGCGGAGTTCACCACACTTTAAAGACCGACTTATTTAAGTTAATGTTCTCGAAGTTAATAGATATGTTAATTAATTATAAAATTAGATCATATAATATTTTAATTTTTTATGCAACTTCTTCTACAAGTAAATCTTGTTATTTCTTAAGAATGGTATTTAATTACATATGATTGGCGACATAAGAAAAAAAATATAAAAAAAAACACTTAAACGGAATTCTAAATTAAAGACACTTATAAATGGAAAGAAACGTAATATATAGTATTTATTTATTCCTTTATTAAATGGGGCCCATGAGAATACCACTCATTTATAATAGGCTTTTGGCGGGTTCCATCTCGGCCGCTCTGTCCTTACCCCGCTTCGCGCAATGGCCTTGGCGCTCCTAATCATCGCATGAATACATCCATATTTTTTATAAAAATTAGTCGCATGTGTCTTTTCTTTTTTCTTTTTTTTTATACAATTTGTTTTCAATTCAATTCAGTTCAAAAAATTTATTGTTAAATGCTTCGGAATATATAAAATTCTATCATTAGCACGTGTTTACATAAACTAGGTAATCTTATAATCAATAGTTAATTTTTGCTTTTATTTACTGTATTTAAGCCTTATTTATGAAGTTCAAAAGGTTTTTATAAATTACAATTGTTTTTATAGGAAAATGACCAATCATGCAGAAATATACCAGATTATATTTCAAGGCCTTACATTTTTTTGGAATAAAATTATAAGTAATTTTTATTACGATATTCTAAGATTCATTACTGCATCCAATATATTACATGTCATTTTATAGCATATATATATATATATATATATATATATATATATATATATATATATATATATATATATATATATATATATATATATATATATATATATATATATATATATATATATATATATATATATATATATATATATATATATATGAGACTGTTCAAGAAATAACCAAAAGGGAACCTTTTTATAATAGCGACATCACTGAGAGATAAATAAACATTGGCTATGATATTTCTTCATATATATGTACTGTATATAAAAAAATTAAGTCCATATATAGTTTATGCATTGATCGCAGCGTTGTTTGATAGCAGACTAACATGCATATCTCAAGAATAATGAATTTGGAAGTTTAAAAAAAAATATGGCATTTAAATTAGTATTATGCGAAATAATATGCACTTTTGATTAAATGTCAGGAAATTAAAATATATTACTCACCACCTTCACGACGATATTTGTTGAGGGTTTAAGATATGAATTGGTTAATGTACTTTCCACATGAAATATATATATATATATATATATATATATATATATATATATATATATATATATATATATATATATATATATATATATATATATATATATATATATATATATATATATATATATATATATATATATATATATATATATATATATATATATATATATATATATATATATATATATATATATAATATATATATATATATATATATATGTAGAAAGAGAGAGAGAGAGAGAGAGAATTTTTCAAAAATTTCAGGACTTTTTGCAATAAGATAAATATGTGAATAACTTTAAAAAAAGTGCCATAATAAGTCTTTACTCTGATGATAAGATTCTGTGCGCTATTACTACATTGTCTACAGCGACGAGCTAAGTTTTGCATTTTCTGTTCTTTTTTTGTATTTCAATATGGTGTCATATATGATAATCAAAAAAGCATAAGTTTATTACATCCCTTTTGATTCCCTCCCCCCATGGCGAGGGTTCTTTTTGATTGGGGGAGGGGGAAGAGACATATTATTGGAACTTGCATTTATTTAGTTTTTATCACGCGGGAACGAGCCAGGGGGTGGGGGTTGGGGGGGAGAAGGACGGTCCCAAACACTTCAGTTTCCGTTAAAAGGTTTTGGCGAGTGGGTGAAACAATGGCTAAATTCAGATTTCCAGGGAAAGCGCTTAAATTAAATACGAGAAAGAGAGTGAGATTTCGAGGCCATTATCCCATAAGCACGCCAGAGGATTATTATGCCAAGAAAATAAGAAGGGGATTAACGCTTTTCTATCATTTATTTGGAGGTGAATCGGATGAGGTAAGTCGACTTGGCAAACATGGCGCCAACTCCTCCTGTACACACACAGACACGCTCCCCGAAAATGCATTGCCCACCTTAATCGATAGTTTGACACTGCTCGCCAATAATCCACTTTCGGTTATTTTATGATACATTTGAGGTTTAGATTCGAAAAGAGGCATTTCGTAATAGTAAATAGGACGGACAACTTTAATAGCGTTTTGCTGTTGTCAGGGGCTCCCATTGGGAGAATCTTCATAAGTATACAAATAGGTGATTCTTATTCCCTTTAAAAAAGTTAGATGATTGATCATATGAAATGGTCACTTGAATGTACATTTTTAAAGCCACCCCCCCAAAAAAAATACTTGCTAGTATGATTACGAATGGGTCTTCACGGTTTAAAATGTTCTCACCCAAAGAGTGGTAATTAGGGTTTTGTTTGTTGTTTTGTTTTCCACGGCTTCAGTGTTCATAGCCTTTGTTTTTGTAATAGGCTCACTTTCCTCCACCGAAGTCTTGGAATTAGGGTTTTGGGTGGAAAAAAGGTATTATTGCATTATAGGACCACCTCTGTTTTCCAGTTGAAATAAAGGTTTTCTGCTAGTTTTTTATGTGTTTTAAGCGAATCTGACCTTCATTTGCTCCGGAAATTAGTCCTTAGGTTAGGTTAGGTTAAAGCCTTCCTGGCTAAGAGATAAGGGGGGTCCCAGGGGGTGAAGCCCTCCTGGATAAGAGACAAGATAAGGGGGGTCCTAGGGGGGCGAAGCCCCCCTGGTTAAGAGATAACTTCAAGAGGTGTTACTTTTTTGTAATAGGCCTAGGCCTATCCCCACCTAAAACCCTAAAGTCCTAATGGGATCTCCTAGATTGTGGTAGGGGATATCACAAAAAAATACTGTTTTCCGGTAAAAATAAAGCTCAGATTCGTTCAAAACAAAAAACTACAATTTTTTTTTTTTTATTTCAATTGGAAAATAGAGGTGGTCCTATAATGCAATTTTACCGAAAAAAAGGCAGTATATAAATGGAATAAAAATGCACCCCATACCGTGATGTCTAATATTAATTTGTTTTTCTCCTCCTTCAGTAGTGGGGTAAACTGGTGGTACTCCCGAGTTTTTTGTTTGGGGGAAGTGTGGTTACAAGCATGATCTTGGGAACTTTGAAAAGTATAGATAAGTTTAAGAGAACTAAGATAACGTTAAAAGAATAAAACTGACTACATAGATCATCATAGCACTATTTAAAAACTTGCACATTTCTATTTCATGTTGAGTATACCATGTTAGAATTATAAGGCCGTAAAAGTTGATCATTCCTATAATAGGCACATCGTCATATTTGGATGTTATATGTGAGATTGAGGCGAGAGGCTGGTGTCTAAATTGGGATTAAGGTTGAATACAGGAATTTATAACCAAAATGATTGAACTTGGACAAGGTCACCTTAAAACCTATCCAAACCATACATTTTGAACTGGGGTTCTTTCTGCATGTGGGGGATCGAAGTACAGTACATCCAATGTATAATAGGGGATTGATCTGTGAAAACTGCTGTGGAGAGGTACAGAGAATGACTTAGGCCTGATTTCTCAAACAGTGTAAACCTAAGATACCATATTGTTAGTTAGCTAAACACACAAATGGATTTCATAAATGCATCTGAGTGTTTAGCTAACTAACAATATAGTATCCTAGGTTTACACTGTTTAAGAAATCGGGCCTTAAACTGAAAAGGAAGTGGAAGATATAGTGGGGCAAAAGAGAAATTGGTAATTGATTGGTTAGGAGTATGGGTAGATGCCTTGTAATGGGTCAGAGTTTCAAAGTGAACTCATAAGGAGGGAAATAAAAATCAGAAAAAAAGTAGCAAGTAGTTTGGCTGTGTATGAAATCTAGATGAGCAATGGTTGGTTTAGGAATGGTTCATGTGTATTAGGAGAGTAGGAAGTGTATGCGGCTGAAATAGAAGTGTGGGAAAAAAGGAATTTACGTTGTGTGTTATTGTCACTTATGAATTGTTGATGAATTATAATGGGGCTAGAACAGTGGTTTTCAACTTGTGGACCATGGGCAGTTGTCAGGGCACCACGGACATCTTGTAAATTTAATTTTATAAAATGAAAAAGTGTAATTTGAGTTTTGATTACTATGCACATGATTTGTTTACAGTAAATGGAGAGTAGTGCTTAGTTTCATAATTGAAAAAGTAGAAGTAATATGATCTGAATATGCTTTATAAGTATTTAATTATCAGCATCATTACACAGTTCTGAATGAACCAACTACTCTTGGTTTAGTAGTTGCTCATGGAAAGTTAGAATGCAGAATATGTATGAGGGAAATTGATATATATATATATATATATATATATATATATATATATATATATATATATATATATATATATATATATATATATAAACACACAGTGTTGACCCCAACCCACAAACTTAATCCGTTCCCAAAAACTGTTTTTTGGGTTGGATTTATTTTCCTATTGAAAAGCACATAAATTCAATTAATCCATTCCTTGTCACAATAAATATTCATTTTAAAATTTTTTTAGTCACTAAAAACTTGAAATATAATACAGGTTATATGTATTTCATCTGTAAATGGAAAATTACATTAATAATAGAAAGGAATGAGATATGTCTTTTTCTTTGCTGGTAGATTTGTCTAAAATAACACATCGCATTGTCATTTACCATGTTCACTACACTGCTGCTCACAGTTTTGTCTGGTTGATGATCCTCAATAAAAAGCCTGCACCTCACTCCATTTGCTAAAAAGTTCTTTAAAGTTTTCACTGGACACCTTTACCCTCTTATCCCCCTCCTCCGATGACTGCTCCTCTTGGAGAGTCTTCACCTGTTCACGTTGCAACTCAATCAGTTGTTTGTGGTCCTTCACATCCTCCTCATTGACCTCCAATCCCATACTTTTGCCCGTGTCCACAGTTTCATTCACGATTTGAATAGCCAACTCCTGCTTGAAGCCTTCAAAGTCTCTGTCACTCACACAACCTGGCCAAAGTTTCTTCTAGGCGGAGTTCAACTTGCAATATGAAACCTCATGCCATGCTTTGTCAGTTAGGCCAATGCAGTGGAGGATATTGAAGTGGTCTTGCCAGAAATCACGAAGGGTCAAATCCGTGTCGTTGGCGACCTCCTGGCAAGAAGACCCTTCATATACTGCTTCTCAAAATTGGAAATTTCCTGCTGGTCCATGGGTTGGAGGAGAGGAGTGGTGTTGGGAGGCAGTCATTTGACTTTTATGAAGTCGTATTGTAGAGCAAGGTCTTTCTCCACACCTGGAGGATGGGCAGTAGCATTATCCATTATGAACAGACACTTAAGGGCCAAACCTTTTTCCTCAAGATATTTTTTCACAGCTGATGCAAACACTTTAATCAACCACTCTAGGAATAAAATCTGTGTGACCCAAGCCTTTGGATGTGATCTCCACATTACCAGAAGGCTAGCCTGCAACATATTATTGCGTTTAAAAACTTGCGGATTTTCAGAGTGGTAAACTAAAAGAGGCTTGATCT
Organism: Halocaridina rubra; assembly: GCA_037179515.1. Taxonomy (NCBI): domain Eukaryota; kingdom Metazoa; phylum Arthropoda; class Malacostraca; order Decapoda; family Atyidae; genus Halocaridina; species Halocaridina rubra. Next base: position 237,339 of record JAXCGZ010018887.1, read on the forward strand.
TACCGTCCCCACTAACATTAGCGCACGATAAAAGTGTAAGCCTGTCATTCATTGGTTTGTGGCCAGGCAGTGACTTCTCCTCTTGGGTTATATAGGTTCTTTTAGGCATTTTCTTCCAAAAGTCATGTTTCATCACAGTTAAAAACTTTTTGCGTTACGTAA
>JAXCGZ010018887.1:240000-252096 GCA_037179515.1 Halocaridina rubra
CTAATATTGGGAATGATTATGAAAACAGTACAGACATTGATGATTAAAGTGATACTGTACTGGTAAAGGTTATTACAGGTGCATTTCTATTCTTTTACCCGCCTTTTTGTCTATTTACTGAGGGAGAGGGTTAGAGTACTTCCTCTATGTTCCCCTAAATGGGGCGGAGTGAGGGGAGTGGGAATCCCCTCCTGTATTTACTTCCTTCGAAAAGTCAAAGTATTTTCTTTGACACAGCCACCCTTCTTATAAGGGGGAATATGGCATTGGTATATGGATGGATATATATATATATATATATATATATATATATATATATATATATATATATATATATATATATATATATATATATATATATATATATATATATATATATATATCTCCTCTACTTACAAGCAACTGAGTTGCGAACATTCACATATATTAACAAAAACCTACCCATTAGCTCCCCATGTATTAATGTGTGTATTACTTTTCTGTCTTATTGACGTAGAGGTTTTATTATCCCACCGAGTGTCACCACTGACGTAGGGTATTTCCTCCTACGTATATATACTTATAATTATGGTAGCGTGGTTGGTGAAAGACATCTTCTTATTCATAGTTTATTCTTATTTTAACATCTATGTACTCAGAGCTCCTATTACTACAGTTCCTGTCACGACTAATCCCTGAGTCCTACCCCCAAGAGGGGGAGGCTAACTCAGCTGTACTGTGTTAACTCTGCTGCTGGCAAGGCCCGGTCTCTAACTCTAACTAACTGTGTCTGCCCTGGGTGGTTCTTGAAATACCCCCAGGGGCAGGGCGTGGCTTGACATCCAATCCTGCCAATGAAATCAAGTGACATCTAGTCCTGCAAATCAACGCCAGGTTCGAAGTGGAGTTCCGCCTACTTCCGGGGAGGAGCTATTGGGCATCTCTCCAGGGCATGTACTTACGTACGGGCCACATGTTTGTGTTTCTTGTGGTTTAGGAAATGGCTAACTTCCTGGCCTTTCCTACCCTCTCCTAAGTCTCATGGTTCCGGTCATATATCTCCTTGACACTTTCTACAAACATTGTAATAAAATATCTGTGCCCTCGACCAACCGTTACCCCTCAAGATTTGTTACAAGTTTCAGATTCTGGCTTCAGCATGACGGACTGACTTCAGCATGACGGAAGTCATACGACATCCTCCCAAAAGTTGTTGTATGAATTTTGGACTTCCATTTGAATTCACACTTTGTAAGATGACTGGGTTATCTCACCGTTTGTCACCACTGACGTAATGTTAAATTACTATGTTATAATTATTAGTACCAGACGGGTACAAGGTAAGAATGGACAAGCAGTGATTCCTTTGCTTATATTTATTCTAGAGTACAACACAACTTCGACGCCTCAATGCCCCCACCCTATGACTATCACAATCTATGATCTATTCGTGCCCCGGGCAAAGTTCTAACTAACTGTCTCTGCCCTGGGTGGTTCTTGAAATACCCCCAGGGGCAGGGCGTGGCTTGACATCCAATTCTGCCAATGAAATCAAGTGACATCTAGTCCTGCAAATCAACGCCAGGTTCGAAGTGGAGTTCCGCCTACTTCCGGGGAGGAGCTATTGGGCATCTCTCCAGGGCATGTACTTACGTACGAAACACATGTTTGTGTTTCTTGTGGTTTAGGAAATGGCTAACTTCCTGGCCTTTCCTACCCTCTCGATGCCAGATCCTAAGTCTCACGGTTCCGGCCATATATCTCCTTGACACTTTCTACAAACATTGTAATAAAATATCTGTGCCCTCGACCAACCGTTACCCCTCAAGATTTGTTACAAGTTTCAGATTCTGGCTTCAGCATGACGGACTGGCTTCAGCATGACGGAAGTCATACGACATCCCTCCCAACCAAAACTGAAATATCTCTTATTTCAGTCGAAGCATGGGCTAATTTTCCGGGAGCTCTTGGACATATCCTAGCTAACATTAGTTTACAATAGAAATGGGGCCGAATTATTTAAGCTATTTTCTAAGAATTCCTATTTCTATGAATCCTAAACAAATTACACAAACATAATATATATAGTATAATTTCAGTGTGTAACTAATATCAAACATTAATTAAGATCAAAAGTCAGTTTAAATCAAAACATTAATTCATCTACTTCTCTCGTTTCTTTAAAAGACAAAATTGAGTTAATTACAGTAGAATTATGACTCATTTAGAACATTAGCAAACAATTAAGTAGAGTATTAGCATGTATAAACATGTAAAATGCAATAGACCATAACATCAATAGTAATTTCTATAAGAAACCTTATCTTATAATTTCTACTCTTACTGTTACTATGGGCATTAATTTATTTTAAAATTTGGCCTTAAAACTACTCCTGAAACAAAACATGTTTTACTGTGTGTAAAGTCGAAACATTTACTATCTTGATATGCAATTACTATTCAGAGACCAATTAATATAAAAACTTAATGAACCTAAAGATTAAATCATAATTCAAATAATAATGATGCTAAAACAAAACACTAATATTATTTAAGCAGAAAAACAACTTATTAATCTTAGTGCAAATCATACAATTTATCCTCAAACAAAACATTTGTTACTTTCATATTATATTACTATTCAGAGACCAATGGATAGGAGAACTTAATGGACACAAAGATTAAATCATAATTCAAATAATAATGATGCTAAAACAAACCACTAATATTATTTAAGCAGAAAAACAACTTATTAATCTTAGTGCAAATCATACAATTTATCCTCAAACAAAACATGTTACTTTCATATTATATTACTATTCAGAGACCAATGGATAGGAGAACGTAATGGACACAAAGATTAAATCATAATTCAAATAATAATAATGCTAAAACAAAACACTAATATTATTTAAGCAGAAAAACAACTTATTAATCTTAGTTCAAATCATACAATTTATCAATGGCACTTATTCGAAACTATATCTAAGGGAGACTCTGAGTTTTCGCTTAAAATTATCTTAAAGCTAGTAAAACAAAAAAATAAACATAAAAATAAAAATATTTTGTCTTTTAGCATAAAAGACGGTGGGGACATTTTCTTTCCCATTTTTTCAGTTCTAATACGGGGGTAATTTTAATTAACTAATAAGGGATTTTTAAATACCCTTCTTTCTCTCTTCACTAAAGTTTGGACATGTATAGGGATTATTTCCTTGTTTCTGGGATTTCATCAAGATTACATGGTTTTTTTTTAAAGTAGTTTAAAACTTTTATTTTTTAGGACTGTTCTCTCTTTCTAGGACGACTTTTAATTTCTCTGTCTAGGACGACTTTTAATTTCTCTGTCTAGGACGACTTTTAATTTCTCTGTCCCTTGCTCATGAACTCTTGCTAGGTGCGATTCCACGGTTTCCCTCGGGGATTCTATTTTTTTCACTCCCTCGCTGTCCTTGCTGCAGGCCCAGGTTTGTTGCCATATCTCCGTTACTCGGATAGGCAAGACAAAAAGGACGAGGAAGCCGGGCTGGAAGGATTAGCGGATGGGCCCAGTCCTTGTCCTTTTTGTCTTGCCTATCCGAGTAACGGAGATATGGCAACAAACCTGGGCCTGCAGCAAGGACAGCGAGGGAGTGAAAAAAATAGAATCCCCGAGGGAAATCGTGGAATCGCACCTAGCAAGAGTTCATGAGCAAGGAACAGAGAAATTAAAAGTCGTCCTAGACAGAGAAATTAAAAGTCGTCCTAGACAGAGAAATTAAAAGTCGTCCTAGAAAGAGAGAACAGTCCTAAAAAATAAAAGTTTTAAACTACTTTAAAAAAAAAACCATGTAATCTTGATGAAATCCCAGAAACAAGGAAATAATCCCTATACATGTCCAAACTTTAGTGAAGAGAGAAAGAAGGGTATTTAAAAATCCCTTATTAGTTAATTAAAATTACCCCCGTATTAGAACTGAAAAAATGGGAAAGAAAATGTCCCCACCGTCTTTTATGCTAAAAGACAAAATATTTTTATTTTTATGTTTATTTTTTTGTTTTACTAGCTTTAAGATAATTTTAAGCGAAAACTCAGAGTCTCCCTTAGATATAGTTTCGAATAAGTGCCATTGATAAATTGTATGATTTCAAGATTTGTTACAAGTTTCAGATTCTGGCTTCAGCATGACGGACTGGCTTCAGCATGACGGAAGTCATACGACATTATTGCATTATTGCTATTGTTTTAAAATTCATTAATGCTGTATACTTTATGATTTATGTAGTTGTTCAGCATCTTTAGGCTAAGTACTGTACAGTACTGCATATGTATGTTCAGCGCAGTACTTTTTTTACCCAAGCACAACATTCAATTCATTCTACTTTCGAAGGGACTTCTGGAGCCTAACTTGTTCGTAAGTTGTTGGGGAGTGCATATATATATATATATATATATATATATATATATATATATATATATATATATATATATATATATATATATAATATATATGAATCATTTTTTACCCCGACCGGGACTCGAACCTAGGACTTATGATTACTAAGTCAAGGCGCTACCACTACACCACAGAAGGTTAAAAGGAACCCAACCTTATAGCTTATATCTGCTATACTTAGGAATGAACGCATTCTAACTGAATGCCACTATGTTCATATTACAGATTCCCCAACCTCACTCGTGGCTTCATTATAGCATTTAATTCAATTCCCAATCTCATTCGGGCCATGAAATAACCAAATAACACATTATATATGTGAAAACATGAATCATTTTATAATGAAGCCACGAGTGAGGTTGGGGAATCTGTAATATGAACATAGTGGAATTCAGTTAGAATGCGTTCATTCCTAAGTATAGCAGATATAAGCTATAAGGTTGGGTTCCTTTTAACCTTCTGTGGTGTAGTGGTAGCGCCTTGACTTAGTAATCATAAGTCCTAGGTTCGAGTCCCGGTCGGGGTAAAAAATGATTCATGTTTTCACATATATAATGTGTTATTTGGTTATTTCATGGCCCGAATGAGATTGGGAATTGAATTAAATGCTATAATGAAGCCACGAGTGAGGTTGGGGAATCTGTAATATGAACATAGTGGCATTCAGTTAGAATGCGTTCATTCCTAAGTATAGCAGATATAAGCTATAAGGTTGGGTTCCTTTTAACCTTCTGTGGTGTAGTGGTAGCGCCTTGACTTAGTAATCATAAGTCCTAGGTTCGAGTCCCGGTCGGGGTAAAAAATGATTCATGTTTTCACATATATAATGTGTTATTTGGTTATTTCATGGCCCGAATGAGATTGGGAATTGAATTAAATGCTAAAATGAAGCCACGAGTGAGGTTGGGGAATCTGTAATATGAACATAGTGGCATTCAGTTAGAATGCGTTCATTCCTAAGTATAGCAGATATAAGCTATAAGGTTGGGTTCCTTTTAACCTTCTGTGGTGTAGTGGTAGCGCCTTGACTTAGTAATCATAAGTCCTAGGTTCGAGTCCCGGTCGGGGTAAAAAATGATTCATGTTTTCACATATATAATGTGTTATTTGGTTATTTCATGGCCCGAATGAGATTGGGAATTGAATTAAATGCTATAATGAAGACACGAGTGAGGTTGGGGAATCTGTAATATGAACATAGTGGCATTCAGTTAGAATGCGTTCATTCCTAAGTATAGCAGATATAAGCTATAAGGTTGGGTTCCTTTTAACCTTCTGTGGTGTAGTGGTAGCGCCTTGACTTAGTAATCATAAGTCCTAGGTTCGAGTCCCGGTCGGGGTAAAAAATGATTCATGTTTTCACATATATAATGTGTTATTTGGTTATATATATATATATATATATATATATATATATATATATATATATATATATATATATATATATATATATATATATATATATATATATATATATATATATATATATATATATATATATATATACACAGTGTTACCTCGGTTATTCGCGCTTCTTGGTTCGCGTTCTCACTCTATCGCGTTTTTTTTTTTTGGGATAAATTATTTTATTTTATGGGTATGCGCAAAAATATTAAAATATTGAAATTTTTTTTTCTTCAGTATTTTCATTGTTTTATTGAAATTTACGTTTCGTGCTGTTATTTATAATGTAAAGGGTGTTTTTTTAACAGTGCAGGAAGGGTTTATACAGTTCGTAAACGAAAAAATAATTGTAAATGAGTGTGTGTGTCACGTCATCATCACCTCATTCATCGTAATTTTATCTATCACTTTCATAAAAATTTACGTTGCTTGCTGTTATTTATAATGTAAATGGTATTTTTTTAACAGTGCAGGGAGTGTATACAGTACGTAAACGAAAAAATAATTGTAAATGAGTATGTATGTCACGTCATTATCACTTCATTCACCGTAATTTTATCTATCACTTTCATAAAAATTTACGTTGCTTGCTGTTATTTATAATGTAGAGGGTGTTTTTTTAACAGTGCAGGGAGGGTTTATACAGTGCGTAAACAAAAAAATAATTGTAAATGAGTATGTATGTCAGGTCATTATCACCTCATTCACCGTAATTTTATCTATCACTTTCATAAAAATTTAAGTTGCTTGCTGTTATTTATAATGTAAAGGGTCTTTTTTTAACAGTGCAGGGAGGGTTTATATAGTACGTAAACGAAAAAATAATTGTAAATGAGTATGTATGTCACGTCATTATCACCTCATTCACCGTAATTTTATCTATCACTTTCATAAAAATTTACGTTGCTTGCTGTTATTTATAATGTAGAGGGTGTTTTTTTAACAGTGCAGGGAGGGTTTATACAGTACGTAAACGAAAAAATAATTGAAAATGAGTATGTATGTCACGTCATTATCACCTCATTCACCGTAATTTTATCTATCACTTTCATAAAAATTTACGTTGCTTGCTGTTATTTATAAAGTAAAGGGTGTTTATTTAACAGTGGAGGGAGGGTTTATACAGTACGTAAACGAAAAAATAATTGTAAATGAGTATGTATGTCACGTCATTATCACTTCATTCACCGTAATTTTATCTATCACTTTCGTAAAAATTTACGTTGCATGCTGTTATTTATAATGTAAAGGGTGTTTTTTAACAGTGCATGGAGGGTTTATACAGTGTAAACGTAAAAATATATTAAAATATCTATGCATATATAGGCGGATCCTACTTCGCGGATTTCCTGGTTCGCGCCGGGTCCCGGAACCGAACTACCGCGATAAGTGAGGCAACACTGTATATATATATATATATATATATATATATATATATATATATATATATATATATATATATATATATATATATATATATATATATATATATATATATATATATATATTTATATTATACTACATATATATATATATATATATATATATATATATATATATATATATATATATATATATATATATATATATATATATATATATATATATATATATATATATATATATATATATATATATATATATATATATATATATATATATTATATATATATATATATATATATATATATATATATATATATATATATATATATATATATATATATATATATATATATATATATATATATATATATATATATACTGTATATATATATATATATATATATATATATATATATATATATATATATATATATATATATATATATATATATATATATATTATATATATATATATACTCAGTGGTACCTCTAGTCACGAACGTAATCTGTTCCTTAACCCCATTCGTGAGTCGAAATGTTTGTAACTGGAAACAATTTTTCCCATTGAAATGCAGGTAATTCCAATTAATATATTCCCCAGCCCCGGGAATATACTTTTTCAATTTTTTTATGGGTTAATATGTGACAAAAATATATAAATGAATGAAAAATAGCCTTCTGTACTAAAATAAAACATGGTAATTACCTTTGTGTTTGATAGTTGCTGGCAAACGTGGATGATGGTGGCAGAGGAGGAGGACTACTCTTTCGAAGGAGAGTCCCCTTTCTTGAAAAATGCCTGGCAACTGTCCACGTACAGGCTGTATTTCTGGTGCTTTCTCTTTACATGTACTCTTAGAAGGTGGGTCTCTGGCTGGTATTGGCACAAGAAAACGATCTAGAGTAATTTGTCTTTTTCTTTGTTGATAAATTTTTCTAAAACGGGACATCACATTGTCAATTAAAATGTTATCTCTATTGGTCACAGGTTTGTCTGGGTGATGACTCAATGAAAGCCTGCACATACTCTATTTACTAAAAATCTCTTTTAATTTATCACTTGAAACCTTTACCGTCTCATCCCCCTCCTCCACTGATTGCTCTTCTTGGATAGTCTTCACCTGTTCACGTTGCAACTCGATCAATTCTTGGGTGGTAAGTTCTTGTTTGTTATCCCCATTAACCTCCAAGCCCAGACTTTTACCTGTGGCCACATTGTTGTTCACTATATTGACAGCTGTCTCCTTGAAACCCTCAAGTTCTCTATCAGCCACACAACCTGGGCAAAGTTTCCTCCAAGCCGACTGCATAGTGTGGTAGGAGACCTCCTTGCATGCCTTGTCAATGAGGCCTTTGCAGTGGAGGATATTGAAGTGGTCTTTCCAGAATTCATGAAGGCTCAAATCTTTGTTATTGGTGACCTGGAAAAAAGACCCTTCATATACAGTTTCTTAAAATTAGAAATGACTTGCTGGCCCATGGGCTAGAGAAGAGGAGTGGGGTTTGGAGGATGGCCAAGAGCATTGTCCATTACCAGAAGATATTTCTCGACAGCTTGCGCAAAACTTCAGTCAACCATTCTATAAAAAGGATACGTGTCACCCAAGCCTTGCTATTCAACCTCCACATTACTGAAAGCCTAGCCTTTAACACATTATTACGCTTAATAATGCACAGAATTATGGAGTGCTAGACTAAAAGAGGCTTAATATTGCAGTCCCCATTTTCATGAGCACACAATAAAAGTGTAAGCCCTGTCCTTCATTGGTTTGCGACCAGGCAGTGCCTTCTCCTCTTGGGTTACTTAGGTCCTTCTAGGCATTTGTTTCCAAAACAGTCCTGCTTTATCACAGTTAACATTTGCTGCAAGACATAACCATCACTTTCAATAAATATAGCAAATTGTACCTCATATGCATCCCCTGCCTTTTGATTCAAACTAGCCGCCTCTCCATGCCAAAGGACGCTATGAATTCCAGTTTGTCGACGACATTTTTCAAATTTGTCAATATTAGCACCACAACACTCGGAGTGTTCTTTACTAAATCGTGGTGTAACTGTAGAACCTTGTGCATATTATAGCCTGGCTTACACCATATCCAGCAAGTTCTTTTCATTTATCCAAACTAACAATAATTTTTCTATCTCCTGTAATTTGAGACTTATGCTTTGTCGCTCCTTTAGCCATGTTAGCCGCCTTTAAGGTCTCTTTATTCTTTAAAATAGCACAGATGGTCGCTTTCGCCATGTCATACTGCGTGGCAAGATCAGAAACACGACCGCCATTCTTATGTTTAGCTATTATTTCTTTTTTCGTTTCCACAGTAATGAGTCTTAGGTTTTTTAACGCCACTATCACTAATACTTTTCACTTTCTTAGGATCCATAATGAGGGCTAATTCAAAATAAAAAGCAAAAAATATTTAGAAATCTACAACGAACGGACTTCACATTGCAGGCACCAGTGCAGAACTGAGAGCAAATACACGGATGTGTGGGTCGATTCAAAATTTGTTCGAATATTGTATTTATAGGTCAATTTGTTCATGGTTTGGGGCGTTCGTAGGTGAAGGTTCCACTAATATATACACCCAGGTCTTTGAATAACGCGAAGATAGGTTCTCAGAAGTGACGTGTAATGTAACGAGTCATTTTCCATAAGAAACAATGATAATGGGCATAGATACTTTTCACAACTGTACATAGACACACTATGTCAAAGATATAAGATAAGTAAAACATATTTTACAAGTACATAACAAAGCAGAAAGACCTGTAGCTATTTGTATTGAAAAACAAATACTGTAGTTAAGAGTACAAAAGATATTCAGATTTACTGTACAGCAAGCAATTTAGCATACTCTATTATGCGGCAATAGGCATACACTGGGACGTGCATGGTGGCGGTGAGCACGTAACTTAAACGGTAGAAGAGGAGGAAAACTCATTTTTTTTTTTACTATGCAACGACTGAATATAATAATTGTAGTATGGTATTAGCAATATAACAAAAAAACTTAAACAGTTACACAAGTGTACTCACTATATACGATGGGGCTTTTTCCTTGATGATATATGGCAAGTATTTTGCTGTGTGTTCTTAATGCTCATCCACGTACATAGCATTTTGTCCAATCTTTCCATAATATCGAGAATGTGAAGACTTAAGCGATGTTAAACTAACACCAGCTTTTGCACTTTTCTTTATTCTTTCCGCATTTTCACGGATAGTGCGCAGCGTACTTTCACTGTGTTGCATTGACAGTTTTATGGCTGCCGTACTCTCACTGCGCTCATAACGGGCCAACACTTGCAATTTTACTGCAAGGCTTATTACCTTTCTCTCTCTTTTGGTAGTAGAAGCACTTCCACAGTCTTTTCCTGGGCGTTTACTGGCCATGTTTGTACAGTATATAATCTGTAAAATATAAAAGAAATGAAAACACAAACCTTAACACAAACACAGTTAGAACAAGAGATATATCCATGCACTATACTGGGTAAAGAGACACTGAAGGACATAGCAGCATGGCGGGAAAGAGCCTCCGAGGCAGTCGCTTACTTACTAAAATAATTTTTTTTTTTCAATTTTTTTTTGTGCGGGCGTTATTTGTGTATTTCACATTTTTTTAATATTATTTTTGGGGGCGTTATTCCAATTTCACGTATTTTAACAACGCGTAAAAAATGAGCTGAGTTTACATGCGGTATTTATGTAATCCAATAAGCACAATACCATATGTGAAAACATGAATCGGGGTAAAAATTATTCATATATATATATATATATATATATATATATATATATATATATATATATATATATATATATATATATTATATATATATATATATATATACACAGTGATCCCCCCATTATCGCGGTAGTTCGGTTCCGGGACCCGGCGCGAGACAGGAAAACCGCGAAGTAGGATCAGCCATATATACATAGATATTTTAATTTATTTTTATGTTTACACTGTATAAACCCTCCCTGTACTGTTAACAAACCACCCTTTACTTCATAAATAACAATATGCAACGTAAATTTATATGGAAGTGATAGATAAAATTACGGTGAATGAAGTGGTAATTACATGACATACTCATGTACATAGGTATTTTACAATAATTTGCCAAAAAGAAAAACTTTGGTACAGTGAAAACGCGATACAGCGGGGGATCACTATATATATATATATATATATATATATATATATATATATATATATATATATATATATATATATATATATATATATATATATATATATATATATATATATATATATATATATATATATATATATATATACATCATATATATATATATACAGTGGTGACCCCAACCCACATACTTATTCCTTTCCCAAAAAGTGTTCTTGGGTTTGATTTATTTTTCCCATTGAAAAGCATGTAAATTCAAATAATCCGTTCGTGGTCACAATAAGTATTCATTTAAAATTTTTTTTTGTCACTATAAACAAGAAATTTATTGCAGGTTAATTGTATTTCATCTGTAAAAGGAAAATGACATTAATAATAGTAAGGAGTTCTTCGCTACTAAAATAAAACATATACATATATAGGTATACAGGATACACTAGTTGATACCCAGTATAAAATAGCAAAGTCCGACACTTAGAAAAAGTTGTCATATTCTCCCACGAATAACAAATACAAAAAAATTATTGTAAGTAAGAAACAGTACTGTATTTACCTTTGTGGATGAGTGTCGCTGGCATACGTGGATGGTGGTGGAGGAGGAGGAGGGGGACTAATTTTTGGAAGGAGAGTCAACACATGTGTGTTCGTGAGTTGTGTCAAAATGTGTTCAAAATTTTGTTTGTGGGCACAGGCGTTCGTGGGTTGGGGTCAACACTGTATATAT
>JAXCGZ010018888.1:0-67500 GCA_037179515.1 Halocaridina rubra
ATATATATATATGCTGCCCTTATTATGCCATTTATATGCACTTCTGAAGACAAATCTGCCAACATGTTTACTCCTAGATCCCTCTCATCCTCCATCTCTTGAAGGTCTTCTCTTGCTGTTAGGAATCCAAGCTTGGGCCTCCTTGCACCTGTACCCATTCCCATTACCTTACATTTTCAAGGAGTGAATTTCATTTGCAACTTCTCTGACCACTCATGCAGACTATTTAGATCTTCCTGTAGTTCTCTACTATTGTTCTCGTTTCTTACTTTCTTTACAATTTTTACAGCATCTGCAAACATACTAAAGAAGGAATTTTCAGACTTTGGTAGGGCATTTACGTATACAAGGAATAAAACTGGCCCTAGAATTGAACCCTGTGGAACCTCACTACTAATCTTCATTCAGACACTGAGTGTCTTACTCTAACCCTTTGATCCCTTCCTTCTATGTAAGTTTTATCCATTCCAAGACATTTCCATCTATTCTCGCCATTACTTGCAACTTTTTAATAAGTCCTCCGTGTGAGACCGTATCAAAAGCCTTCTGAAAATATAGGAACATGCAATCTGCCAAGCCCTCTCTCCTGTAAGATTCGTCTTACATTATTGTAGTATTCTAATAAGTTTGTTACTGTTGATCTACCTTCCTGGACGCCATGTTGTCTCACTGACAAAATTTGAAGGATTCCAGGTGAAGAGAGATGACTTTGCAAACTATGCTGGTCAAGGAAACAGGCCTATTGTTTAGAACTGTATCCCTCCTTCACATTTTTGAAGATAGGTACCACGTTCGCACCTTTCCAACATCTTGGACCCTTTCCAGATTCCAGCTACTTTTCAGATACGATTCATAGTGTCACCGATATGCATTTAGCACATTTATTAAGTACACAAAGGAATATATCATCAGGACTTGTAGCTTTATGGGAATCTAGCTCCATCAAAGCTTTGAATACATCTGGTGCTAAAAAGATGATGTTCTCTAATACCGGCCCATGAGCTCTTATCTCTGCAATTTGAGGGGGTTCAGTTCTTATATGACCTTCTTATATGAACAGAATAATATTAATCTTTTAATTTCGTGTAAATATTTTGAGTGTTTAGAATTTTAATGACGATAAAGTGTAATTCCGATAGGAAAGTATGAAAAATTACTGAACCAGAGAAAGGGGAAGTACACTTACTGATCTACAGACTTTTCGTTCTCGCGACAGATTGCCGTTGATTATGTCGGCATTGCTATATTAAGATTTATGATATTTATTCCATTTAGTCATGCATAAAACCCATGAAAAGTTTTGGAGAGGTCTATATTTTCTATATAAGGATTAAAAAGGATTAAATCTCTCTATTGTCTTATTGCTAAAATGTTTCCCAAAGGTGGAGTTATTTCCAATAACAAATGAATAAATCACACCACAGGGTGGAAATGGTATTTTCCGAAAACAAAACTCTTTCCCCTCTCAAATAACTGGGGTCAGCCACGCCATGTCTCCGAAACTGGAGAGCATTTGTTGTAATTTGTATTCTTGGGGAAATCTTTACCGCTCGTAAAACTTTATATACTACTTTCACCATAAACTTTCCCTCCTTTTACTTTGGTAAAAATATCAAGAACTTTGTCAGATATGAGCTTCTAAATATACATACTGTATATATATAGCAGCATTCAAAAATAACAACACTGAAACTGCAACTCCGAAGAGGCGCAGAAAAAGATGCAAAACTGCCCAAATCAACCTCTGCCCCTCACAGGGCACAAGCACACAGATGACTACCACATCCCTTAACACAACACACAATAATGGAAAATTTTTCAACACGGAGAAGTGACTTCCCTACGACGATTTCTTTAGACTCCTCCTAGTGGGAGAGATTGATAGCATCCCAGGAAACACATCATGGAAGACTGCACTACACACAACCACATACATTAACACAGTATACACTCCCTGAGAGATCTGTGAAAAAGTCCAAGAGCAGCAATGGCCTTCCTTAGGGACTCAGGATTGTTCCCCCAGGCATCATAGCGAACAACAACAAAGTATTAGAGGTTAGTATTTAGCTTATACTGCTTTCATTCACCAGAGACAATCTGCCTTCATATATCTGTTTTTAACTAAGATATGTTTAAGAACTTAATGACTTATTTTAAGTTTGCCAAATCACTGGAAAGAAATACGCCATGATATCTAATACCAAATGACATTTTAATCAACCATATCAAAAGCAAAGTATTGCACAGAGTACTGCTAAATAATTATAAGGTGACATTACATCATATCACTAATTTAAAGTACAATTGCACACAAGTTGCAAACAAATTACAAAATAACTTAGTTCTTATGTACTATGAGAATCCATTACCACATTTTTAATGGTCCTAGAACATATCCCCCCTGAGAATTTGCCTCCATAGGACAACTGCCCCGGATATATGCTTATATTCTAATTTACATTTCTGAAATTATAATTGCCTAAAAATGCAAACTTTAACCTAACTTAAATTTTATCATTGGACAATTCTCCTTATTAAAGAATCAATGGGGCAATTGTTCTATGGGACAGTTGTCCTGGAGGCAGCTGATGGGGGCAATTTTCTAGGGGTAGTTCTCCTGAGACCATTATTAATATTGTGTTTATGCATTTGAAAGAAGTCTACAACAATCGACCGAATGAAGGTTAAAATTTCATGTCTTTAACTGTTGTGTGTGTGTGAATGTTTAAAGAAAAGAGAGAGAGAGTCTATAACAGTATAAACTGTTTAAGGATATTTACTCTGTCGGTTATTTCATTCACAGATGGGAGAAGGAATGTTTAAAAAATTAAGAATAAAAAAAGTAATGTACTGTACATACTTTTCGGTAGTCTTTTCAAAAGGCTGGGACAACATTGGGGAATGTATGAAGTTCTAAGATCATCTGTTATATTGCTATTTATAATAATTATGATACTTTACAAAACAGATCACACAATGCAGGGAATGAGCAGCACTTGAAACTGTTACACCTTTAACATATTTTCATCCCTAATAACATGCATACACAATGGCACCAGAAACAGAAATAGGAGTGAATGATGTATATTGTGCCAATATTTCCACAAACAGAAACTACAGCTAACTTCGGCTTTTATTATTTTACCTCTAGAGAATCAAATGCAGACGATCAACCTTCCACAACAGCAGAAACAAAAAGTATTTACTATAAGTGGAATATATTAATGGAATACAGGTACCTCAATAATATCATCATAAATATTCAAGGGCCATAATACCCTTTGAAAGAAGGAAAGCAGAGGCAAAGCACACTCCAATTTACCCTTTTATTTTACTCATTGTCAACACATCCACACTTTTTCTCGCAAACAAGCTACCAATCTCCTTCATCTTACTCTCAGTTATTCCACAATCATGCAGAATAAGGAAGCCAGTAACTAGGGGGCTGGGTGGAGTTTTCCAACCAGCATCTCTTCATATGCCTTGACTCTTTACATGTGGAAATACATAGGGGGGGCTCCCATTCCTCTCGTTCTGGCCCATTTACTTAGCTTATAAAATGCACAAGGGAACAGAGAGGCAATATTCTTTTGTTCAGTAGGATATAGTTTCAGGTTTAAACAAAAAGTACAGTATGACTAAAAATAAAATTACTTAAACATAAAAGGTAATTGATTTCATGATTTTAGTTGTTGTTGCTAAATACAAAGAGAAATTTCACTTCTTTAATATAATATTGTCTGATTTTTAAAACTAGATATTGATTGATAATTATTTTTAGAAGTTGACTGAGTTTCGGATAAGGATGACGTTGGCCTGCTCTGGCCTTTCATAACAAGCTCCAGCTCAGCATAGTCCATCAATCGACGCACGTCCTTGTCATTTCTAAGACGAGTGTTGGGTAGTTTCCTATAAAAATTTCATGAATTAATTTAAATTTCATACTGAATCAAGTTTGTGTACAGGATATTTCTATAATAAATGCTAAATAAACTTAATATTAGATTCTAGTGATTGTAACAACGATGCAACACTTGAAAAATAGCGAGTTTAACAAACCTTCGCTGTATACACAATTAGTTATATCAACATAAATTTCCAGCAAAGGACAATATTTCAGTTATAATGACAACTACATACAAGAGTACTGTATATTAAAAAAAAGCTTATTACTAATCTTTCTACCTATCTCCATGTTCATCCATAACACATACAGGATAACAGAAGTGCGTTAGTATGACAAATTAATAACAGATGCCAATGTACAAGAAAACATAAAGAATGGGTTGCTACATATAGTAACACATATACATGTACAACAACAACAACACAGAAGTAGTAAGTTGCAATATACATTAAAGAAGAAATATGTTGCCATGTACTGTAATAAATAAAGAATAAGGTGTCGTGATCAATAAGACTATGAACAAAAGCACAGAGAGCAAACTGCCATGTCTAGTAACCTAAAGAATAGATTGTCATGTAAAGTAACACATAAATGATTGGGTGAAATGCACAGGAACACAAAGACTAAGCTAACATGTCTAGTAATAGAGAATAAGTTACTATAATCAGGCTGCCATGTACAATTTCATGTTAACATATAAGGATAAGGTTGCCTTCTAAAATAATACAGACAATACGGTTACTTAAATTTCATACCTAATTCTCTCGACCATCTGTGCATTCACCGCTAGCTCTCTACAGCAGGTAATGAGGAGGTGACTGTAATTTAAATGGGAAGGCAGGAATTCCACCTCAATGAAGTCAGGGTCATTGCAATACGCGACTCGGATTTTGAGAACGATTTCTGTAGGATGCCAATATGTAATGAAGACAAGCAGAGCTAGGTTATTACATTTTACATTTAATTATACAACGAAAAACCGTAACTTTAAATCTGCATTAACGCTACTGACTACTAAATACAGTAGCAACTACTAACCAATACTGCCAACACTAACTGATAATGAGAGCGTCCACTGAGACAAGTGTAAACACAAAATATATGCACAATTTTCAGTGGCTAACTGTAGCTTTTGCAAGTACTCTACTACGAAACAAAAACACTTGAGAGAGACAACTGATAATAATAATTTATTGTATTCTTTATGCCTGATATAATGGCTATTTTCCTTGCAGATTAATGAATAAAAGCTGTATACAGTAATGGTATGCTAATCTAAACAATTTCAATTACTTCTTATAGCTATAAAAAAGCACCACAAAATTAAAAAATATTTCACTTTAATTAACAAAGAAAAACTTACACTGTAGTCAAATGATATTCCCTCGGTGCTTACATTTTCCTATCTACAAACTACGTAAGTAAGTAAATATAAGCAGTAAACTACTATAAGTTCAGAGGCCATAGAGTTTCATTCCAAGGGTAGGAGAATGTTTAATATAAAAAGATAAATAATTATCATACTAATATTTAAATTCATAACTGCAGCTTATAAGTACACTATATATATCTTTCATTTTATATGAAGTGGCTGTTACATATTAAGAAACTAATCTGACGTCTGAAAGTCGTGAGCACTACCACTTTGCCAACTTTATAACTATTATATAGCAAAAATATAAAGACTGCACTGGACACATTTTTAAGAAACCAAAATGGATTGAATTTGCTTTTCTATACAACAACTGAGCACCTTGAAGGGTTAAAGCAGTAAAGAAAATGGAAGTATGACTTCGCATAAAAAACAAAAATAATTTATATAGAATACAGTGTTCCCCCAGTTATTCGCGTTTCTTGGTTCGCGTTCTCACTGTATCGCGGGTTTTTTTGGGGTAAATTATTATTTTATTTTATGGGTATATGCAAAAATATTAAAATATCAAAAAACAAAAATTTCTCAGTATTTTCATTTTTTTTATTGAAAAAACATATTTCATTATCTAATTGATAAAAAAAAAATTATTTCCCAGCCTCAAATAATAAAACAGTAAAAAATAGTAAAAAAACATAAATTTAGATAGATAGATAGATAGATACGTTTATTGACCACCTCTTTTGAAAAGTATAATCTTTACAAAAGGAATATTTGGTCCAAATTACAATGAATAAATACAAAGATTTTGTACAATCATCAAATAAGTAAATGAATTTTAAATTAATATACATTGTACTAATAACTGAATGATATACGTACGCACAGCATAACTCACAGTATTGCATCATACGAAATAGTGTTCGATAGCGTACAATGTATTGGGGTTGCAGCTACGTGAGCTAGCATATATATTTATATTTCCAGTAGTTTCATGATTTTATTGATAAAAAAAAACGTATTTCTTAGCCTAAGAATAATAAAACAGAAAAATATAGTAAACAGTATTGCATCACGTAAGATACGATACCGGTATCAGTGTTTCGGTAAACGCAAAAGGCTCTCACCTACGTGACCTAGTGAATATTAAAATTTTCATTATTTTATTGATAAAACAAGTATTTCCTAGCCTAAGAATAATAAAACAGTAAAAAATAGTAAAAGAAAACATAAGTTTAGATATACGTACGTACAGTATAACTCACAGTATTGCATCATGCGATATATGTAGTGTCCGATAGCTACGTGAGCTAGCATATGCATAAATTTAGATATACGTATGTACGTACAGTATAACTCACAGTATTGCATCATGCAAAATAGTGTCTGATAGCTACATGAGCTAGCATATATATTTATATTTCCAGTAAGTTCATGATTTTATTGATAAAAAAAACGTATTTCTTAGCCTAAGAATAATAAAACAGTAAAAAATAGTAAACAGTATTGCACCACGTAAAATACGATACCGGTATCAGTGTTTCGGAAAACGCAAAGGCTCTCACCTACGTGACCTAGTGAATATTAAAATTTTCATTATTTTATTGATAAAACAAGTATTTCCTAGCCTAAGAATAATAAAACAGTAAAAAATAGTAAAAAACATAAATTTAGATATACGTACGTACAGTATAACTCACAGTATTACATCATGCGATATATGTAGTGTCCGATAGCTACATGAGCTAGCATGTATATTTATATTTCCAGTAGCTCTCACCTACGTGAGATAGTTCATGTTTTCTTAACAGTGCAAGGAGGGTTTATACAGTACGTAAACTTAAAAATAATTGTAAATGAGTATGTCATGTGATAACCACTTCATTCACCGTAATTTTATCTATCACTTTGATATAAATTTACATTGCATGCTGTTATTTATGATGTAAAGGGTGGTTTGTTAATAGTACAGGGAGGGTTAATACAGTGTAAACGTAAAAATATATTAAAATATCTATGTACATATAGGCTGATCCTACTCCGCGGATTTCCTGGTTCGCGCCGGGTCCCGGACCCGAACTACCACGGTATGGGGGGGAACACTGTATACTATTTCTACCTGAGTAACAAGACAGCCATATGTACTCAAAGAAGGCTTAAACGAAGAACAAATGTATAAATACTCAACACAAACTAAGTAATTCTTTCTACACAAAAAGTAACAAACACTAATAAAAAAAAAATGTTTTCAGCAATAATGACCTAATCTTATTTTTTATTTTTTGCACCATAACAGCACACACTGCTAAAGTTGGTGGGTGGGCAAACAAGCAATAAAAGGAGTCAACAGGGATACTATATCCTACCCAACCTTGCTGTATATATAAGCTGTTCTGTGGAATGAAAACAACTTCAGGGAACATTGGACTGTGCACCCTACACTTTCCTATCCCATTTAGTCACTTCTTCCCACAACCAGGGAAAAGAAAAGCTGTATCTTTTCCCTCACACTAAAAGGGATCCCTCTAGTTGCCTCTAATTCTATATACAGTATAGGAATTATTTTTCATGAACCACCTGAGTTAAAGTATGAGCATGCTATATAATAATCTATGCTGAGCTAGAGGACAGGAAAACCCCTCCTCTGTATTTTTCTTCCTTAACAAGTCAAGGTTTTGCTTTGACTTGACCAGTCCCCTTGTAAGGGGGATTATGACTTGTATGTACAGTATATATAATATAAATATCTTACCTTTGTTCTGCTGGGTATTAGTCTGGTGGACTGGGGTTGCAGAATGATAACCCTGTTGACGGGAAGGCGACGAATAACCTTCACCCTCGTGAACCCCGTTCGTTAAGGATTTTTCGTTGGGGTTTCTCACATCCATAGAGACTTTGTGGTCAACATGCGGATTTGCTAAGTAGCTTGGAACGATGGGTAATGAATCATTATTTAATGATGAGTCATCGCTTGCAGCATTTTCTGCACCTAAAATTTAAAATAAGGTGAAGATGAGGGAATAATAACAAGCTTGCAATGCTTAATCATAATTTTCCTTTTCAAACACAATTCCATTATCCTGGTGATTTTGCAGGGTGGCCCAAACTGTTACAAAGATGAACTGCTATTAACAAATTTGCATATACTGTACTGTATTAATGATTTTCTTCTCTAGCATGATGTCATATTTCTACAATGTCTGTGACTGGAAGAAGAGAAATGGAATGAACTTTTAAATTACTTGTGGACTTGGATAATTAAAAAAAATTCTTATATGAGACAATAGCCTGCTAAACTTGCTGGGTGGTCACAATAATATCAAAGGGAGATGAGCTGTATTGTAAAATTATATTAGTAAGTGTGGCATTTAAAGAATTTTCGTGGCTCATGAAAAATACCGGAGAGCGGGTATGGAATTTAGTTTGCAACGCTTTAAAGATACTGTTTATATATATATATATATATATATATATATATATATATATATATATATATATATATATATATATATATATATATATATATATATATATATATATATATATATATATATATATATATATATATATATATATATATATATATATATATATATACTGTATATATATATATATATATATATATATATACTGTATATATATATACAGGCGTATACGGAAGCAAGTCACAACCAATATCATTAAAGAAGACGAATAAGAAGAAAAAGAAGACAAAGAGGCAGGATAAGGAGGAGAAAATGAAGCTAATTTTTAATCATAGGCACCATATAACATCCATAACTATCACATACAGTAAATTTATAGAGTTACTTACGTAAACTTTCTGTGGGATTTTTGCTTCTCCATCATAATAAAGAAGGAAAAATAGCATCCAGCCTTAATTCCCCTGGTCCAAATTGTCAGTGTCCACCCCCATTGGAATGGGGATTAATAGTGGCACACATAAAATGGATATAGCAACCAATTCCCACTAAGAATATACTGTACTGTACTTATCTTGACCTCTTAAGATAGTTTACACTACTTTTTCCGTGTCTGTCAAAATCAACTGAGGATAAGGAGAGGTCAATGGCATGCAGCATAGATTTCAATAACTCAGCAGAATTATTGAGTTCACTATTTGATGTATGAGCTCAGGACAGAGAGTATATTTAAAGCAAATAGGCCCATCTTGGGAAAAAAAGGGGGGGGAGTGTAAAGTAATGCTTATTATGCAAATTTTACTGTATCTAAAAGGAAGACCACAGCAGCAGTGTTTATAATACTTGAATTGGGAGTTTACAAACCTGCAATCAAGTCAACTATGGGGCATTAGGACGGGCATCCAGCCTTGATTCCCCAGCCACACATTGTGTGTCCACCCTTATAATGGGGATTACTAGCGTCATATGAAATGTAAAACAAACTATACCTAAAAGCTGTAGAATCTGTGGATTTGTGGTCAGCTGAGCCGGTGTTTGGGACTGGTTATTTTCAATCTTAGAATCAGCGCCATTAGCCAACAACCAGCGAACAGTGTTGACATTACCTCTTTTGCAAGCCCAGTGAAGTCCAGTCCTGAAATTAACAAAAAAGTTAATAGATGTTATTAACTCAGAGCACACGGGGTTCAAATTTTTTTTTTTTTTTTTTGCAAGCCCAGTGACTTCCTGTCAGGAAAGTTACAAAGTTTTAGTAAAAAATATGACTGTTATCTCTAGGATTTAGAAAGAGCATCCATCTTAACGTTATTAACCAGCAGTGAACAGTGCTGAAATCTCCTCTTCTGAAAGACCCAGTAACTCCAATCCTGTATGATAGCAAAATGAGTGCGTTAAGCCTAATCACGAAGTATTGCAAATTGAGTGTGTTAAATCCAATACTGAATTACAGCAATATGAAAGCATTGAGTCCAGTCCTGAAGCATCGTAAATTAATTGTCTTAAATCTAATCTTGAATTATAGCAAAATATGCATGTTCAGTCCTATCCAGAAATATTGTAAAATGAGTGTTAAGTTCAATCTTGAAGTATTGCAAACTGACTGTCTTACAGTCAGCATTGAATTATAGCAATATGAATATAATAAGTCTAATCCAGAATTTTAGCAAAATGAGTGCATTACGTGACACAATAGGTAACCTGTTATTCTTGAGTCACAGTAAGGACAGCAGTTAAGATGAGTACAAAATACTCGCAAAGAAGGCAGTCATAAGTCAGCAAACATTAATAGAATTGTCTCTTTTGCAAGACCAGTAACACCTGGTTATAAGAATTCCATTATGGACATGAAAACAACATCTGCTATTTCCTAGTCACAACATATATAGCACTCTAAAGGAGTACAAAGTACAGTGGCAAGACATCGATGCAAAATGACCAGTCATAACTATCTTGTTCCATGACTCAACTCTAGAAGCAGATGTTTAAGGGGCACTAAAGGGATTATGAGAGCATAAAGTTTAGGAATCACTACATTTGCCTTATAAAAGGTAGTTTACACATAGTGGTTTGGCTAATATACATACCAATTATACATCCTATAAATCGAACAATACTTTATTAACAAAAACATGATTATATTATATCCAAAGTATATTATAACTTTAAGAATATGATTGCATGGCTCTAAGGGTTAAAAACTTGTCTACCATATCAGAGGATATGATAGCAAGAATACCCCAGTCCATGCCCAAAAAGTTAAATTTTATTCAGTCATCTTAAAGATGCGAGAGAACAGTAATACTGTAGTGTCTTCTATCTCCAAACTCTCTAAACTCAGCATGTACGATGAGTAGAGAAAAATACTCCAAAAGATAAGGAAAAAAAAAGTAGCATAAATATGCAAATCCTAGAGCTCTACTCCAAGGAAAAAAGTTATGTAGGAAACTTACCAGCCATTAATATCATGCTTGCAATTTATGTTTGTTCCCCTGGTGATTAAAGATGCAAGAGCCTCGTTATCGCCATAACAACAGGCTTCCCGTAACTTCTCCTCGTTCTGCTTATGTGGATCCATATCACTTAGCTGTGAAATTACAAGGAAATCCTCTTAGTTTTGAAATTATTTAAGCTCAATATGCATATGCAGAGGTCTCTCATCTTCAGTACCTCGTTATCGCTGTAACAACATACTTCCCATAACTTCTTCTTGTACTGATTTTGGGAATTCATTTCACTTAACTATAAAATACAGATATAGTTGTCTCTCTACCATCTTAAAAGTTCAACTGGTTTCAAAACCTGCCGTGCTATTCAAAAACTGAGTACAGTATCTTCAAGACCCTTATATAAAAGTGCTTGAGTAATTTGCTAAAAGCCTATTCGTAACCAGTAGTATACTTTATATCATACCTAACTTACTGTAATGTAAATAAACAATGCCTAATACAACTGAATTTAAAATCCTATGTAAAAACCATGTAGTAGATGTTGAAATGTTATTCTAAAGGAAATATCATCTGATAATTTTCCTAATATTTTCTGGGCACATACATTCAAAAGCACACTCTGTTAAAGCTTAAAGATGTAGGAATACTACATTAAATTTTCTTACATTATAAATAAGCCTAAATTACTGCATTCATTTAAACGATTTGCATAAAAGATGAGTTAACTTCATGTAAGGAGAACTGTCTAAATAATCATGGAATCGAAAAAATTGTCATTTTTTACTACTACATGTTTACGTTTCGCGTGTCACTACTAATCCCCCATTATGGGGGTGGACACAGACAGCCTGGAGCTGGGGAATTATGGTTGGATGCCCTTCCTAATGCCCCACGTGGTAGGTTCGATCGCAAGTCTGCCACCTTCTGAGCCAAGTATCCTAATCACAATAATACCCCAATTCACATTCTATATAAATCACAAACATAAATAAAACTGTGAAAGAATTAATGTGCATTTAGCAAAACCACATAGACATGTACATATTACAAGAAATCTCTTTAAGCTTAATTTTCACTCAAAGTATGTTTTGGTTGTGGTAAATGCTTAAGAAATAACAAGAAAATTAAAGGTGATATTGAAATACCTGGATTCTTCTAAGTAACATAATTATGTTGAAACGATAAACTCCTAGTACAGCAGTCTTTTTATGACTAAAAAACAAAGGTTAAATACAGAGACATTACTACTTCTTACTACAATTAAACAAACATTACTGAAGCAAATCTTTATATTTCTCTTTGCTAAGAAGTACATTTAACAGATGCCTGGCCGACATACATTGTTATGTTGACTAAAGCTTCTAATTATCAATCTGGTCACATACTTATACAATAACCTAGAATGCAATGAAAGACCATATGTATAGTATCTCCTTTTGCTGTTGGTAAAGTTAGTTTTCAAATTAATTAAATTAAGTACTTAAAATGCAGTTTAAGGAGCAGTGTTACCTGACTAGATTGAGACAAATCTCAAATTTGAGAATGACTTTACATTCATAGCCAAAAATATTTTATAAATCTTACAAAAGAAAAAACCTCCTCCTTGTTCCCCTGCCTATCATATAGTCGACTAAGTGGGGTGAAGTGAGGGGACTAGGAATCCCCTCCATTCATTTTCCTCCCACAAAGAGTCAAGATTTTCCTCTGACTCAGCTATATCCAGCTCTTGTAGCTATAGAGGTAAAAGTTTGCATAAAACTCCTTATTGATTTTTCGTAATGAAAATCGAGTATCTATACACTGCTGGCAAATTAAGTTATGGTAAAAGAAGCTAGATTAATATCTTATTCGCAGCTAATTTTTACACTTCATTGATAAAATGAATAGGACTCTACTTAAATATTAATATTTCAGAATTGAATATTCAACTCTATATTCCAAATGGAATAAACTACCAAATTGCTTTTTCAAGAGCCATGAGTTGTAATGCATGTACAGTATTATTATTCATCACTTCAACCTATAATGATGAATGACTTATTGGACTTGATCGATTGTTTGCCGTAATTAATTCCCATTTGAATAGGGGTGGATACAGACAGGCTGGAGCTGGGGAATTAAGGCTGGATGCCCATTTAAATGCATAATGGAGGGCACGAACATGGGTTTGTCATTTCCTGAGTCAAAAGCATTTTCCCACATCCAAGGATTCTTTAAGTTTCAACTATCAATATAAGGCTGAGATAAACATTTTTGGATTTGCAATTTTGCTGTTTTATTTTATTTTAGTTTTTTATAAGTGTGACACTGGGATAGGCAAAAACTGCCTTCTTCAATAAAGGCCCAGGCACGAGAAAACACCAAGACAAAGGAAAAGAAAGAGGTTAAGGACAAGGCAGATATGAGGTAATGTTACACATAGGAAAACGACAGTAAGGAAAAATAATCAAAGTACAGAGGACCTAGAGATAAGGAAGATTAGGGCCTGAGATGATGATAGATCTGTTTTTTTAAAGGAAGATAGGTAATAAAAGTAGAAAGACAGAAGGAGGAAGAGAGCTCCAGAGTCTGGAGGTAGATGGGAAGAAGCTGTTGCTGCACCGACCAATCCGCAAGCTACATATCTCCACAGTACCTGTGAGATGAGGCCGCCGGGCAAGTGTTACGCAGCCTCGGCAATGGGGGAGGGATGCAACTCTCCAACCCATCAGAGCAGCGATGGAAGCAGTAGCGATAGAGAAGAGAAAGGGATGATACCTTAAGGCGAAGAGAGAGAAAATCCAGATTAGAAGTAAGAGAAGAATCATTAATGAGTCTCACTGCCTTAGATACAAACCTATCAAGAATATAAGTATAAGAAAAACCACCCCAGATGTGTGAACAGTATTCTAAGCAGGGACGGATAAGACCTTTATAGATTTTAAGTAACTGTAAATAGGAAAAGTAATGACGAAAACAAAACAGAACTCCCAATTTTTTGGATAAAGATTTAGAAATCCCCATTTCAATGGGGAATTAAGGCTGGATGCATTTCTTAATACCCTATCTCTGTCATTACACTTCTGTAGACTCTGAACGAGATGACGTATTGGCAGTAAGAACTCTTCTTTATGTATATGGATATGGTGAGTACATACTCCAATGCAGTACAGTACTCCCTTTATTGGCACACCAGTTAGGTTAGGTAACATGCGTTTGCTATGTCAGGTATCGTTAGCTATTATTCGCAGTATCCATACATATTAAGTGCAAAGTGTGTGATATGGAAACCTATGTAATATACAATACTAGGATAAAAGTCATCTCTGACACTTACAATGAATGAAATGAAAATACAGAAAAATTAAATATTATCTAAAATCCAAAAAACATCAGTTTAAATATATAACTCGTTTCTTAAAAGGGGGTAAACTATCTTAACTTATAATTTAATATTACTATAACTTGCATAATATTATATTTCCTAATGGGGACATGAAAGTAAACATTTACCTCTTCTAGTTCTAAGTCTACACTCAGGAACCAGCAAGATGAAATACTGCATAAGAGTTTACTTTCACACTCCCAATGAGCTAATAACTAGCGAAATATCTAAAACAACTCATTCCCTAACTGGCGGTGAACTAACCTCAGTATCCTATCATTATACTAATATCAAAATAGTTGAAAACATACCAAAATAACTAGAAATAGCAAAAGAAAACGTTGAGGGTGTAAAGGTAAACATTTACCACTGATAAGAACGTCTATTAAATTCCCATAAAATTGAGACAAGTGAATCAGTACACATTCTCATACTCTCCAAGACCCTACACTCAGACTACCTAACCTGAGAACCCAATCTAACTGCACCTATCTAAAGTGCATATTTTCATGCCAATATGATTACAAATAAGCAAAACTTTGAAGATTAAGATTCGTTTTATGCACCCCTTCCATAGCCTACACGAGATATCAGTGCTATCATCACTTCCTGAAATGTGCAGCACTGCTGTATAACACAAGAATCCACCCTAAAGTATGTAAGGCTTCAAATTTGCTTTAGGTTAGGTTAGGTTAAGTTAGGTCTGTTTAGTTAAAGTTATTTAAGTAAGAAACACAAATATCAGATTTATTCAAAACACATCGAATCTTTTTATGAAAAATTCAGTTTGGACTCAAAATTGAAGGAATGCATAAAACGAATCTTAACCACTTTGAAATTATCACGAATCAGAGAATTTATATGCATAAAGCACTTTTACACTGTGACATGTCATGTCTTATTATGGAGGTCAGGGATAGTACAAAGAGCTGAATTAAATACGATTTTAAACATTTAAGATAATAATTACTGTATGTACCACATATAGTGCCAGAACTAAAAGAGCTACCTTATGAAAAAAGACTCAAGACCCTTGGTCTCACAACACCTGAAAATCGAAGAATTGGAAGCGATCTAATTGAAGTATATAAGATGATTTGTGGACATACTGACATTGACTCTTCTCAGGAAGGTCCAGGTACTACTAAAAGAGGACACCAATTCAAATTAGCTGATTCACATGTCCGGACAAACAAAAGGAAAAACTTCTTCAGTGTCCGTAGCATCAAACATTGGAACAATCTACGAGCAGATGTTGTAAATGCCTTTTTAAATCAAACTACAAGAAGTTTCAGACAAAATATGAGCCGGAGCGCACATGAGTTTTAACTCCCTAGTCCCGTGTATCTCTATTCGGTATGGTACATGTTTACTTTCACATTCCAAACGATTAAAATGAAAACAGAACTTAGTGAATAATATAACAACAAATTGCATCATTCATTTCATTTATGAATTTTTCTTAATTGGGGTTCACTAACTTAACTAATCCTAATTAAACCTAAATTCATAAAATGAATAATTATTTTTTTTTAACTTGGGTGTGAAAATACACAGTTACCAACAATAAACTTACTTCAGTTCATGAATAATGTATAGAGCTGAAATGGCAGACGGTACGTGAGATGTTAGGCTTTGAAATAAAGTAATGAAATAAGAAGGGGAGGAGCACAAACAGGCTTTTATTTATTTGGGATCGTTTATTTTGTCATTAAAATGTTTGAATCACTTCAATATAATTAAATTTCATGATATATTTTTGTCAGTAATATTATTATTTTTATAATTTTATAAATGATATATTATTTTAAGTGTTACGTATATTTTTGTAGCTGTTGCTAAGTTGTTTTGCTGTAATATATACTAGTGAACGACTCCATTAAAATTGTTTGTAAGCCCAGCAATCAATATTGAATTGCCAAGCCAAATAACAAATAAATAAATTAATTAATAAATTAGAAAAAACACCGCATGCAAGACTGATAAATAAGCACATTAATAAAGCAAAACATTAATGAAGGAATATTTTGTTTGAATTGTTGATGTCAAATGAGCAAACATTTAAAAACCGAAAACTCGAGAAATTAAACAGATAAATATGGTGTGATTACCTAATTGTGATTACCTAATTGTGTTTACGGGAAAGAGCCCAAAGCTCGTATCTTCCCGTCTCCTCATCGGTTCCATTTTATACTTAGTGATACTTATCATACCTGTCCATAAAACTATGGATTGAGATAGCATTAACTACCTCCTCGCTTAGCCATTTCCAATTATCAACTACTCTTACACTGAAAAAGTATTTCCTTACATCCTGCAAAGAAGTTTTCTTACCAAGCTCCAAACTATGACCTCTAGTTTTAGCGCCAGCCATATCAAAATATCGATCTCTATCCACTCTATCATAACCATGAAGGAATTTAAAGACTGTCACCATATCCCCCCTCAATCTTCTAACTTCGAGTGATGGTAAGTCTAATTCCCTCAGCCTCTCATCATAACTGAGATTGCGTATTTCTGGCACCAGTTTCGTGGCATGTCTTTGAACTTTTTCAAGCTTAGCTATGTGCTTTTTCAAGTGTGGATTCCAAAAGGGGGCTGCATATTCGAGTTTTTGGCCTCACATAGGTTACATAAATATTTCTGAACATTTCCTTGTCCATGTGCCTGAAGGCTACCCTTACATTTGATAAGAATGCACATGCTGCCCTTACTATGTCATTTATATGCATTTCTGGAGACAAATCTTCTAGAATGTTTACTCCTAGATCTCTCATTTTCTGTCTCTTGAAGTTGTACTCCAGCCACCGGGTAGTCAAGCTTGGGCCTTCTTGCACTTGTACCCATTCTCATTACCTTACATTTTGAAGCAATGAATTTCATTAGCCACTTTTCTGACCACTCATGGCTAGTACAGTGGTGACGCGCTGGCTTCGCATTCACGAGGTCGAAAGATCGGTTCCCGTCCAAGACCGAGAGTTTAAGCTGTTTACTGGCAGGAACTCCTGTGGTTGGACACCACAGTGGGGGGATGGGGCTTGCCCTGGCTGACGAATACCCATTGTATTGAAATGGAAATACAGTTTGTTTGTTTTGCTTGTTTGTCCTGAAGTTCTCTACCATTGTTCTCGTTTCCTACTTTCTTCACAGTCTTTGCATCATCTGCAAACATATTCATGAATGAATTTACAGACTCTGGTAGGTCATTTACATATACAAGGAACAAAAGTGGCCCTAAAACTGAACCCTGTGGAACTCCACTACCAACTCTTCTCCATTCAGACACTGAGTGTCTTACTCTAACCCTCTGTTCCCTTCCTTCTAGGTAGGTTTTTATCCATTTCAAGACATTTCCACCTATTCTAGCCATTGCTTGCAACTTCCTAATAAGTCTCCCATGTGGAACAGTGTCAAATTCTTTCTGGAAGTCTAGGAATATGCAATCTGCCCAGCCCTCTCTCTCCTGTAAGATTCGGCTTACCTCATCATAAAATTATAATTAGTTTGTTACTGTTGATCTACCATCTCTGAAGCCATGTTGCCTCACTTACAAAAA
Organism: Halocaridina rubra; assembly: GCA_037179515.1. Lineage (NCBI taxonomy): Eukaryota > Metazoa > Arthropoda > Malacostraca > Decapoda > Atyidae > Halocaridina > Halocaridina rubra. Next base: position 18,069 of record JAXCGZ010018888.1, read on the forward strand.
GTTGAAAGATTCCAAGTGAAGAGAGATATGTTTCCTTAGTAGTTTCTCCATAACTTTGCAAACTATGCTGGTCAAGGAAACTGGTCTATAGTTCAGAGCCGTATCTCTCCTTCCCTTTTTAAAGATAGGTATCACGTTTGCTTGTTTCCAGCATCCTAGAATCTCCCCTGACTCCAGTGACTTTTTAAATATGATACTTAGTGCCACTGATGTTGAGTTTGCGTATTTTTAAGAACATGAGGGGATATGTCATCAAGACCTGTAGCTTTATGAACATCTAACTCCCTCAGCGCTTTGCATACCTCTGTGGCTGTAAGGTTGATGTTCTCTAATACCGGCCCTTGAGCTTCTATCTCTGCAATCTGAGGGGGTGGGGTATTTTCTACTGTAAATACTGACTGAAACTCATTGTTCAATTCTTTGCAGATCTCTTCATCCGTCTCAGTGATGCTTCCATCCTCTCTCTTAAGCCTTAAAACCTGTTCTTTTACCTTCAGTTTTCCTCTGATAAAGCTGTGGAAAAGCTTGGGATTTTCTTTAGCCTTCCTGGTGATGTCCCTCTGATAGTCTCTCTCTGCCTATCTTCTTTTACTTAGGTAGTCATTTCTTGCTCTTTTGTAGGTTTGCCAGGCATTTATGTTTTTCTCCTCCTATACCTTTTCCATCATTTGTCTCTCCACTCCTTAGCTATTTTATACTTATTATCAAACCATTTCTCTCTGACATGAATTACACCTACTTTGGTGACAGGTATGCAGCAATCTACTATCTTCCCATATTTCTCACAAAAGATGTCATACATTTCTTGTAGAGATTTGTTGTAAAATAAGGTTCTCCAGTCAATAACTGCAAAAAGCTCATTCATTTTGATGTAATCTCCTTTCGGATAGTTCCTCCTCATGTCCTCATGCCTCTACTCTCAGGCAGAATATCTTCAATGATATAATCCATCAACAACACACAGTGGTCACTCTTTCCAATTGGTGGTTGATACTCAATTTTTTCAATATCCAACACATTATCTGTGAATACTAGATCAAGTAGTGATGGCTCCTCCCCACCCCTGGCCCTCGTTGGTTCCATTACATGTTGGTGTAGGAGATTTCCTTATACGCAAGCTAGAAATATTGCCCCAAATGGGTCCTCACCACTGTGTGGGTCAAGATTTATCCAGTCTATCTTTTTATGATTAAAATCTCCCACAATCAAAATCCTACATTTTCTCTCCTGTGCCATGTTAACAACAGAGTTTATGACTTCAATAGTACCTATATGACTTACACTCTTCTGCAATCCATCCAATGTGAACCTCAGTTAACATCATGTTAAGATTACAGAATATTTATTGATAAAATGTAAACAAATCTCCATGGGTACCCTTTAAGCTTACCAGCTTAGATGTAATATCCCTGCATCACTGATGATAGCATTGATAGTAATATTATTCTAATATTATTCTAATATTATTCTAATTGCTTTCATCAATTCTCATTATATCCTCTTCAGAAAACTAGTTGCAGATCTTCAGTCATCCCCTTGGTCTTTAGTGTTAACTTTAGCATACATGTTTGCCACTACTGTAGCTCCTGCTGGAACCTTTCATACACTGAAGTTATCTCTGCTCCTCTCTTTAGGACCTTGTAGCCCCGACAAGGTCAGTTATAAGTGCTAGTATCTGTTGCTTGTTTCTATATATTTATATAACTTGATTGGTATCACATAAAGCAAGTCATATTTAAGTGACATTCTCCGTATGAATACTGATTTATCATTTTTATGTTTTATTATCTCTTTTTCTATAATACAAGGCTGGGTTAGTAGTATTGGCTGTAGGAAGCAACACAACCTTGTTGTTGAGGCTCCTGTGGTATGGAGCTCGCTTTGCTCCCCACAATGTCATTCACTCTTCTCTGAATGATCTCACAGCTTTCTACACAAGGGACTCGGATGGACAAATCTGGGTTCAGGCAGGATCCTTATTGCTTGCTCAAGGAGGCGTGTGTGCTCTGGGAGATTTCTCAAAGTTCAAGAAAGAAGCCAGGCATTCTGTTTGTAATGGTAACTACCACGTAATTAGAGTACATTGAATATATATATATATATATATATATATATATATATATATATATATATATATATATATATATATATATATATATATATATATATATATATATATATATATATATATATATATATATATATATATATATATATATATATATATATATATATATATATATATATATATATATATATATATATATATATATATATATATATATATATATATATATATATATATATATATATATATATATATATATATATATATATATATATATATATATATATATATATATATATATATATATATCTTTGAATTTTGACAAAAATATTTTTTTCAGAATACATTTTCAGTTTGATTAGTACATATAAATTCCTTCATATTTGATAAGCAGGTTTCTGTAAAGAAACGATTTTGATTAAATGATAGCTCTTCATCACAACAAAAGTACTTCATATTTGCAGATAATTAGAATTATCTGTTTAGAAGGTAAAACATATGTCATTGTAATGAACTTTCAGCATTAGAGAGTGGCATGGTTCAAGTGGATGCCAATGCAAGACTTCGTATACACGCAGCCACTCTCAAGTATCCCCTTAGGTCATCTGCATGGGCTTGCTATCACCCAGCTACTGCCAAAGGTTGCTCAACTATAGAGACTGATGAAACCTTTCTCCATGTTCCTTTAGGAGACCTAACCAAATCTATAACGGAGTTAGTACCACTTTACTCAAGTAATTGTCATTCTCAATTTGACTTCCACATGTTTATGAAAATTCCATCCACACATTTACGATATGTAAATATCAATATTGCAAGGTATAGGTCTTTTGTCCATTTTTTTGCATCCAGTGTGTTTGGACTTGTGGCATACACTGAAACGCCAGGAGGTGAATGTGAGTCCAAAGCAAAAGATGTCATAACCCTACACACGCTGCTAGAAGCCACTAAGCCAAAGGAACCTCCAGTTCCTCTGCTTTCACAAGAAGATTTGAAGCAGGTATATAGCACATCTGGTAAATTAGTTACTATGTTGCTCAATATTGTGAGCAGGTAAATAAATAAGAAGGTTTTAAAATGTGCAAGTAGCAGCATTACATTTCATTTGATAAAGTTGTGCTGTGCCTTGCCCAATGTCTAAGGACAATCAGCAGTACATTTCTTTTGATATAATTATGCTCTGCCTTGATCAAAATGTCTGCCTAAGGACTATTTATATAAATTCAATGATAAATATTCTGCCATTGCTTTACATAATCAGTAATTACTTGCATGGATCATCAAATATTATCATGGCCTTGCGTTTATAAAGTTTGTAAAAGCGTGCCTATAATAATGTTCTGAATATGACAACTTTTTCAAATGTGAGTATAACCTTTGCTTTCTGGTTGCGTGGACAGTACCTGGCACTGGCTCGAGGCTTAGAGATCGAATTCAGTGCAGGAGCAGAAAGACTTATTCGAGGTTATTACGTAGGGGCGAGAAGACTGAGAGGAGACTGCGTGCAAGGGGCTGCTGTTCCTGTGACTGCCATTCACACACTGTAATACTTTTATTCCCTTTCTGATCAACGTGCTTATGTGAATGCCTTTTTTATTTTTTTTTATTTTTTTTTTAATAAATCACCTATTAGCTTCTTTATGACTGAAATGGCCATGCATATGGGTAAATCCCCATATTGGGAAATATCTCGGCTAAATGGAGCTCCGTACTATTATTTTCTTGACCTGTATCTAGTTCTTTTTTTTTTTTTGATAGAACCCAGGTAGCTTCTAGCCATGCTCGCTTAGCTTTGAGAAATACTGTTGAACCATGGGATGCAGCTGCAGCCATTCTACTCTGCGAAGAAGGACAGGCATCGCATTTTGGTTACTCTCTTTTTCAGATGTCCCCAACACCTCATCTCTCAACCAGTGACGATCTGCATGAGCTTGTGGGCAGAAAGGTACACGAGAGCTTGGAGTAATTATGCTTGACAAAATTATGCTTTTTCTTCGTAAGATTAAGATATCTTCATTATACTTTCCAGATATCTATCATGCAGCACTTGTAAGTATAAGAAAAAAGACTGGTTGAATATTCTTGGTTTTGATGTATACTATTTTCTGTAGAAGTGGAATAACTATTCTATAATACACGTTTTTGTATTATTATTTCTCATCATAATGAGGGTGGGCATAGACAGAGTAAGGCTGAATACCCTTCCTAGCGCCCACAATGGTCTCAATCGCGGGTCTGTCAACCCCGGGGTCTAGAACTCTGACCACTGGGCAACTGTGTTCCACAAGTATAATAGTTATTCTACTCTTCCTTATATGATCAATCGGGATTAAAGGGTTCGGTGGTTCTAGTAGTAGTAGTAGTAGTAGTAGTAGTAGTAGTAGTAGTAGTAGTAGTAGTAGTAGTAGTAGTAGTAGTAGTAAAAACGTCTTTCACTTCAGAATGTTTTGATAAATTTTACTCTTTATTTCAGGACGACGAAAGGATGATTAAGTTTCTGAAGCAGTTAGAGGACTTTACTGTAGTATACACAGGAGACATTTCAGTGTAAACTTTGAAAGTAAAACTTTCTTGACGACATGACGTATATCCGGAAGACATTTCAAAGTAAACCTTGCATACGTGTAAACCACTTGACAATACTAATTTATTTTTATATGTTAATTATCTTTTATATACCATTTAGAATGCACATCCTTTGGTACTAATTTGCTTCATTTAATTATTTGGCTTATATATTTTTGTATGGGATACATACAAGTATAACTGGAAATGTATTTGTGATACTATTAAACATTATGGCTTAATATAAGTATATTTTTCTACCTTACATAAAGTATCAATTATATATACACGAATTTGGTATTTAGATTTAAAGGTTACTACTTCAGTTGATAAATTTGTTATTATATGGTAAAAAATAAAAGGCCAAAACCAACATAAAAAATATTCGAAGTGCATATAAATTTCGTGACCAAATCTGGTCACCTTCTCAAAGTACTTTGAGCAAGTGACAAGATTAGGTTACGAAATTAATAAGTACTTCAAATATTGTTTATATTTTCTTTAATGACCCTTTTGCTAACATTTTAGACTGTATGGTAATAGTTCTATGTTATTCATATATACTGTGTGCACACACACATATCTATCTATCTGTCTATCTATCTATCTATCTATCTATATATATATATATATGTTTCCTTTTTTTGATGTCGGCTACCCCCCAATTAAAGGGGGAAACAGCCAAGGTATATGTATGTATATATATATATATATATATATATATATATATATATATGAATAATTTTTTTTTTTTACCCCGACCGGGACTCGAACCTGGGACTTATGATTACTAAGTCAAGGCGCTACCACTACACCACGAGTGGTGTAGTGGTAGCGCCTTGACTTAGTAATCATAAGTCCCAGGTTCGAGTCCCGGTCGGGGTAAAAAAAAATTATTCATGTTTTCACATATGTAATGTGCTTATTTGATATATATATATATATATATTTATATATATATATATATATATATATATATATATATATATATATCAGTGTTATTATCTAGAACTTTTGCTATATAGACCATTGTCTTTGGCTTTCTAAAAATGGCGATATTTTCCTTCCGTAGATATTGCATTTTCTTCGTCCACTTGCTTATGTTACAAATTGATTATAATATATTTCTTCACCAACCACAAACTATGTAAATACCTCCTCACAGAGCCCAATTCCGAAACTCTGGAATACTCCAGCGAAACATTCTGGAATGCACTGAGTATGGATGCAACCTACCAGATTCATTTAAGTATTATTTGTACGATGCAGTGCTTGCGTGGATCTCGAGCAACCTGGAGATGTTTCTTTGTTGAGGAGAGAGAAGATTACCAGAGATACGGTGCCTAATGTTATATTGACAATCCTTATACTTACTACATTTCTCGAGTGTGTTGACTCCAAGTCGATTCGAAGAACCGTTGGCAAAAAGAAAGTCATCAGAACCAAAAACAAAGCGCTCAGCCAACCGGAAATTGAAATCCAGATACTGAAGGAAAGGGTTCGAGGGCTTCACGAAGAGAACACCCACTTGGCACTGGAAGAAAAACGCCTGAGGGAAAAATTGAAGGGACTTTATGACGAAAGGCTGATAACGGAAGCCGAAAACAGAGATGAATTAGCCAGGCTTGAGGCTCTCCATAAGCTACAACTTGACATCATGCTGGAAGACATGCGCTCTTGCGAAAAAACGATTTCCAGGCTCGAAAGAGATAATAAAATGATGAACGATAAACTTAAAGAAATGTGAGATCTGCGAAAGCAAGAAGAATCTGCCTGCAATATGGTAGTTGCAAAGTACGAAGAAATCTTTAAATGCCTCACTATGAAAATCGACCATCTTCGGGCTTTGAAAAAGAAACGAAGAAAACGAAGACAACTCAGATCTAATTGATAGCACTCGAGCATAAGAAAATAAAAGAGAATAGGGTAAAAGAGAGTGACCTGATACAGTTCGCGAAGTCCCTGCAGGAGAAGAATGAAATACTTTCCAATCGCAAAGAAGCACACATAAAGGAAGAGGGAAACCTGAAAAGTACGATCGAAGCTCATAAATGTTTATTATAAAAGACACTCAGAGGTGGAGGAATTACTGGATCTCATGGAAAAAGAACTTTGTAGACCGTATGACAAATTCTTAGAGGATTTTGCTCACATGCTCGGGTGAAGAAGCACTGATCGTAGTGTACAGTACACTTCCTTAGAGCCGCTCCCTCCCTCTCTCTCTCTCTCTCTCTCTCTCTCTCTCTCTCTCTCTCTCTCTCTCTCTCTCTCTCTCTCGGTGCTGCTGTCTCCGATTTCTTTGTTTTCAACTAACCAATACTGGGAAGGCCAGTACGAAGCACTACTCCTATTGGGGAAGCTCAGAAAAACCTTGTTGTTACTGTTAAGCCCTTCAATTTTCAAGGCTCTCGTGTTTAGGGTCCACGAGTACCAAGGACCATTCATACCTTGGGAACGTCCCCTTACGACAAGTTTATTGGCTTCCTCAATGTGAGCTAGTGTTTATGCTGGCCCTCAACCACTGGTATTGGTTAAGTTTAAGATGAGGAAGCTGGAGATAGTGGTGTTGGGGGGGGGGAGCGGGGGGGGGGTTATCGATTGATGACATTGTACAGTGTAGCAACAAACGAGAAGTAGTGGAGAAGCTTAACCCAGCCACTGAGGGGGGCAAGCCAGCCTCAACTTGGCGCCGGTCCCAAGCACGGATAGATGGGGAGGGTTGGCGGCAGGAAGGGCATCCGGCCATAAAATTTTGCCAAAACCAAAATATGGCCAGGACAGATAACGAGTGGAGGAGAAGCTTGAGGAGTGGAGAAGAGTGATGAAGGATCAAGGACTGAAAATCAGCAGGAAGAAGACTGAGTACTTGAGGTTGAGAGATGATGAGGATGGGGAGGTCAATTTGCAGGGGGAGGTGTTGAAAAGAGTTGAAAAGTTCAAGTATTTGGGATCAACAGTAGCAGAGGATAGTGACCAAGAGTCAGAAATAACCCATAGAATAGAAGCGGGATGGAAGAACTGGAAGAAAGTGTCTGGGGTGCTGTGCGACAGGAGAATAGGGATTAAGTTGAGGGGTAAAGTGCACAAGACAGTTGTGAGACCTGCGATGATGTATGATGTAGGCATACAAATGATAATAATAATAATAATAATAATAATAATAATAATAATAATAATAATAATAATAATAATAATAATAATAATAATAATAATAATAATAATAATAATAATAATAATAATAATAATAATAAACCTTTATTTCCAATGTACATTGGGTATTCAAATAAAATACATATATATTCCAGATAGACATCTGAGGTGTACAATATAGACATACTAAAACAAACAAATCATAAAGATGGGTGTACCATTAAAAATTACAAGTAAAATCTTCCTTTAAGAGTAACTTCTTTAGATTACATTTAAAAGTATACACATAACCAGCATTTTTTAGTTCACTGGGAAGCTGATTATATAAATGAGGTCCACGAATGTTTATATCTCTTGAGCCAATATCAGTTTTAGACCTTCGTACTAATAAATCTCCCCCTTGACGGGTAGGTAACCCGGTAACTGAGGTTACTGTAGAAAAATTATACAAACAATCAGGAAGATTGTTTCTTAGTATATTAAAAACAAAGGTACATATATCAAAAACATATTTATCTTTAATCTTTATCCATTCTAGATCTTTTAAAACAGGAGAAATGTGCTCGTATTTTCTTACGTTGCCAACAGCCACTCGTGCTGCAAAGTTTTGTAACTTTTGTATTCTTTGTAACTGAGTCTTATTTGTACATCCCCAAACTTTGAAACAGTAATTTATTAAACTCATAGCTAAGGACTGGACAATTATTATACGAGTTGATGTTTCAAATGAGTCTTTTACCCTATTTAGATATATTAGAGTACCCATTACTTTTTTATAAATTTCATCTATATGCATTTCAAAATTCATGTAACGGTCAAAATAGACACCTAGGTTTTTTACCGAGTTCATTGGCTTAATGATATTACCGTTAAAATTTATATGAAGATTGTCACCAACTTCTGATAATAATTGTCTGGATCCGATAAGAATAGATTGGGTTTTAGTTTCATTAAGAAACAGACCATTTTTTAGAAAATAATGTTTAGCCATATACAAAATTTCTTCTGCTCTACGAATAATATTTTCTAAATAATTAATTTCTCCTTCAATTAAGATTTGAGTATCGTCAGCATATTGAATGACATAACAGTTAGGTAAATATTTTACTAGATCGTTTACATATATTAGAAAAAGTATAGGTCCTAGGATCGATCCCTGAGGAACCCCGAGCAATACCTAATTTCTACCTGTTTTTTTAAGGTTATAAAGTTAAATATTCCTCTGACATATCAGTGAGGTAACTGTGATAGGTGTGACAGTGAAAAAAAAAGTGATAGAAATATTGGTAGGGCATATTTAAGAAAAGAAAACAATCTAACAGGCCTCCACGGAATATTTTCTGCCAGTTGCCATGGTAACCTCTTTGTTTACTGTTTATTGAACATTTTTCTTTGATTTAGCAGGGCGAACTCTTATAAAAAAACAAAAAGCCTACCTACGATAGTATTGAAACTGTAGAAGGCCTGTCACAAAAACAGATAAATAAGCTTACAACTGCGCAGTTAAAAGAGGCACTAGCAACTGCATTAGGTGAATATAGAGATGAACCTTCAAATGCAACATTATTGCAAGAAATAAGGAATTTGAAGAAGGATATAGAAGAGATTAAATCTGTCAGGGATAAAGTTACTGAATTATCGTCAAAATTAGATCAAGCTTTTTCCATAATAAATCAACAACAGATGTTTATGGAATCTTTGGATGCCAGAGACAGACAAAAAAAAAAGATTATTATTACTGGAGTCCCAGAGGAAGACGACGAATTAGGAGACAGTGATCAAGCAAAGGTGAAAAATATTCTTGAAGCAGTAGGAGGCTATGATGAACAGTGTGATACCTACGAGTGGGAAATAAGAAGACTTGGCCGAGAAAATAATAGCAAAAAGAGGCCAATACTTTTAGTTGTAGATGACCAGAAGAGGAGAAAATCCATTTTGGATAATGCAAAAAAACTGAAGGATAAACAGGCTCCCTTTTCATCTATATATATGAAAAAAAAAAGATATACATCCGGCTGTAAGAAGAGAGCTTGCTCGACTACGGAAGAGGGAGAAAGAAGAAAAGGAGAGACCAGAAAATCAAAGTGTTAATATCCATTACGACAATCAGCGTCGTATATTATTACGTCATGGTGAAATTATTGACTGGTATGCTCCTTCGTATTTTTAAGATGTGCACAAAATAGCGTGTTTCCCAGTGAGCTCAATATGTGTTGTTGGAATATTGCAGGTGTCAAGGACAAATTGAACAATTCTGATACTTTATTTATTCTCGGGTTTCATATCATGTGGCCTTTGGAAATAAAAACAAATGCTCGTATCAGTGTACCAGGATTTTACACTTATCATAACCCCTCTAAGTACTGTGGTAATAGGGGAGGCGTTGCAATGCCTGTAAAATTGCAGGTCAGATTTTGCTAGAATTGTCATGTTTTCCAGGCTTTGTATTTGGTGGGGTATACATACCACCGAATGACTCTCCTTATTTTCAGCCAGCTTGTTTTGGTAACCTAAGCGCAGTTGTGAATGAACACAATAAGGTTGCACTAATGGGTGATTTGAATTCGCGTGTAGGTATACCTATTCTTTATGATGAAAGTTTCAAATCATACAAATATGAAGGGGTAATAGATACAAGTGTGAATGAAAATGGGAGACAATTGCTGAACCTTTGCTGTGGTAGCACAATGGTGATAGGTAATCACTTAGTATATAAGGGTAAAAGGTTAGAAGGAAGTTTATCCTTTAAAAGAGGACCAAATTGGATATCTGAGATTGATATATGTGTCTTAAAAGAGAATACACTGAAATATGTGAAATCTATTGAAATGAACCAGAATATTGTAGGGTCTGACCACGCCCCACTGATGGTTCAACTCGATTTGAATGACATTCCGGAAACAGTGCCATCCTTTCTGATGGAGAGGGCTATAAATTTAGGTAGTTCTTGCTATAATGTTCAATATATTGAAAACAGTCAATCAACCCGGGGTCCTTCCTATAAGAATGTAGACTTGGATAGATTCAAATTAGTCATGAATGAAACTCAGCCCCCAGAATTATTAGAAATTCATAATGAGAACATTTTTAATATTTTAGAGACAGGTAATAAGATTATCAATAATGTAGCAACAGACTGCAGAGTTTTTCATTCTGGGGACTTAGAGTTTAATGGATGGGATCAAGACCACCCTCGATGGAGGAGAATATTTGAAAAAAATTACCCAAAAATTATATGGAAATCTATTAACTGGAAGGGCAATGTGGTGGAGCCCAATGATGTGCAACCTGAAGATGTCAATTTCAAATTGCATTTCGAAAATTTGTTTAATCCTCCGACAGTTAATCCTAATCAAATCATTGATATGTCTTTCTCACCTAATATTCCTATATTGGATGATCCCTTTACTGCTCAAGAGTTAGACATGGCAGTGCAAAGTATAAAAAAAGATAAGAGTTATATTGGAATGTGTCCTGGTTTATTTACGATGTTACCACAGACATGGTTATTCTTTTTCCTCAGAATTTTTTATTTCCTATTCTTAAATGTCCTTTATCCATTTGCTTGGTGCCACAATAAATTGATCACTCTATTTAAACCTGGGGAGAGAAGAGATTTCGGAAATTATCGGGGCATAAGTATAATGAACACCTTGGCAAAAATCTATGATATGCTTTTGTTGAGACGGTTAAGTTTATGGTTTAATATAGATAAGTGTCAGGCCGGAGCTAAGAAGGGTAGAGGGTGTATAGAGCAGATTTTGGCTTTAAGGTTACTGATGGATTATGCTGCTTGCAAGAAGCAAAAATTGTATATAGTTTTTGTGGATTTTAGTAAGGCGTACGACATACCAAAATATGAATTATCGAGTGTCTCAAGTCGGTGGGATGTGGAAGGATTGATTATGTTGTCAGCTATCCAAAATATTTATTCATATACAAAAGGTGTGTTAAAATCTGCTATAATAACAACATCTATAGGTATACGCCAAGGAACCCCTACGAGCTGCATTTTGTTTGTCATTTATATGGATAAAATGGTTAGAATAATTAAAGAAAGAGTAGGAATTGATGGTTCTTTGGGATTTTTACATACTCTCTTTGTTCTCTAATTTCTACTTTCCTTATTGACCATTTCTGATATGTGGTTCTTGACGGTACAATATTTAGTTCACTCCCAGTTACTAGTAGTGTTCCACATGGCACTAATCTTGCACCTACTCTTTTCCTTCTCTTCATCAACGATTTTCTCCAGTCCCCATCTTCCTCTCCTCTCCACGCCTTTTGCCAACGATTCTGTCTTAACATAAACCCAGTATGTGCGAGTGGGGGAGGACGTGTACGCATTGAGCTCCCGATAATATTGCGTTTATCAAGTGACAGAGTTTAAATTCACAGCTATAAAATTAACGAAAGCATACTGAAATATAAATCTTCAAATTTAAGTCAGAGTGATTATTACAACTTTAGTGTTTAAAAAGATACAAAGAAAATTCATTATAATCTTATAACATATCAGAAACCATTGAGAGTGTCTCTCCCAGTGTTACCGATTTCAACCACAACCTCTCGCGACTGACCTAAAAAGGACCTTTCTTAGGTGAACCTGCAGTTCCCCTCATACCGCAGTTCCCCTCCCATTCACACCATAATGTCCTCATCGGAAAATGTTGACCTTTCTGACCTTCCGTGTGTAAATACTGATAATTTTCCCGAAGTGTTTATATCATCTCTGGACACAATATTCGTATATTCACGTGAGGACATCAGAAGGGAATTGGAAAAAATAAAAAAAGTCACTCTGTACAAAACAAGTCAACTATTGCTTTCAAAGGTAGTGGAACTCTTTCCACAACACAGTGGTAAACACATCATAAAAAAGCGAGTAAACAAAGATATAATTACAAATATAATCATTTTTAGCGCAAGTGTCCTGAATATCTCAATGAATGGTTAACTTGACAAACTCTTTCAATCTCAAACTTCAGTTGTAAAATCCATAGAGTCTGAAAAAACACACGACCTAGGAGACCTACATCGAATGATAGAAAGTCTTGCAGATAAGGTGAAAATTTTGGAAGCAGATGCTGAAAAGGTGAAAGTCTTACAACACAAGGTGGGTTTGCTAGAATCTGACATTGTCCTACTTAAAAGAGATAAGTCTAGGTTGAAACTGCTATTAGAAACATCTCCACCTCTCAATTCAGTGCTGTCACCTAACAACGATAATGTCCCTTCTATCAACAACCCTCAGGTTTTGCAAACTAGGTTTTCTGTCTCTACTCACAATTCCTTCAGTGCATTGAGAGACGAATGTGACAGTGGTAGTGAAGAAGAGGTAGATCCAGATAAAAGTGAGAGTCAACAAGACAACCTGAAGACACCATCTAGCATAAATAATCAAATCAGTAACAGGTTACAAAATAGTGATGAAACAACAGCGTCCTTCCCCACTACTCCTAGCAATACAACAACAGGCACTAACCAGAACAAGATTCTTCCCAGCACAAACAACCAACCTGGTAAAGAGTTGCAAAACAGCAAAGAAGATATAGAGCCAATCTCCACTACTCTTAACAACACAGCAACTATCACTAACCAGGACAACCAAATTACACCTTCCTGCACCAATAACCAACCCAGCAATAGGCTGCAAAACAATGAAAAAACAGAAAAGACAAAATAGCAGCAGTCTCTATTTTAAGCATTCCATCGAAGTCCTCTCCCCCGCAGCCATAGTTGCCCAATAATGCAAGTGCAAGGGTTACAGCTCAAATATATATTCGCATTCCTGGCAACCCCTTTGAGAGAGAGATACGTAATACATTGACAAATCAAGGCATTCCTTCTGAAGAAGTCTTGATTAAGGAGCTTTCTCGCAAACCAAATTGGGTTTCCTTCGCAATAATGATATCGAAAGGATTTGAATATGTGCCTTACAAACTGAATCAATGGCCTACAGGCACAATTGTCCAGCCCTTTTGCGGGGGCAAGCAATGGACACAACCTGGGTATTCTACAAAATATCCCAAACTACAGTCATACCAAAATAAACAGCAAAGAGCTAATGAAACAATCCCCTATACGCGAGACTACAGAAAGAGACACGATACAAACCTCTCTTATCGCCGTCCACGCACAAGAGACTTCTCCTGGAGTGATGGCTCTTACAACCCTAGACACTCACCTAGGCATACAAACTTTGGGAAGGCCTGATCATACCATGGCACGTACTCAAACCAATGTTACACATCCAACAGCAGGTACAGACACCAGGATCCATGGGCTAACCCCAGAACACACTACAGTGATGATTTCCCAGCAGAATCACACAGTCGAAACTACAACTATGACTATAGATACCACCCTAATGAAACATGGTAAGAATGTAACATTAGTACATGTGAACTCTCAGTCCCGCTCATTTTGAGGAAATAATAATGCTAACAAAAGACTACAACATAGACATCCTCTGTGTAAGTGAAACTTGGCTTCCTCCTACAACTGAAAATAAATATGTGAATATCCAAGAGTTTAAAATATTTTGCAATGACCATGGCCGAGGGGGTGGGGTCTGTATTTATGTTAGAAATTATCTTAGTGCATCAGAAATAACCACAGGATTAGAAAAAACTGAGGAGCTGGAAGATTTGTGGATCACTGTGCAGTATCAGAAACTTCCATCTTTCATTGTAGGGTGTGTTTACCGTCACCATAAAGCACCTACCAGTTCATTCAATCATCTGCTAGAAACATTTAGAAATATCTGTGTGCGTCATAAACCCATATACATACTTGGTGACTTTAATGATGACTTGCTCTCAGCAGATAACAAAATGATAAGGGTGATCAACACTGTGAAGATAACACAAATAGTGACAAAACCGACCCGCATAACCCCTAATTCTAGGACTTTTATAGATCTGATAATAACAAATAAAGTGGAAAGTATACCCTATTGGGACGCAGTTCCCTCCCCAATTGCAGACCACGAGCTGAACATTGCTATGCTAAACATAAACAAGCCCAAAAGGAAGCCTCTCTTCAAGACATTCCGGTGTCTAAAAAATTACTCCCTTGATATCTTTTGTGAAACATTAATCAACAACACAAATGTACTTAATAGAATTAAATACACAGATAACGTCGATTTGCAGGTTGAGATTCTAACAAAAGTCTTCCGTGAATGCTTAGATAGTTGTGCACCCATTGTAACAAGAAAAATAACCCACCCCTCAGCCCTCTGGCTAACTAATGACATCAAAGAGGCAGTGCAAATCAGAAATCAAATACAAAAAGATCTAAAAATGAATAGATATGATATGACTCTCCGAGAACGTTATAAAACAGAAAAGAAACGTGTCAGATCTCTTATCAGTGTAAGTAAAAAAGACTTTTACAAAAAACAATTTAATGACTCGAGACATGATACAGCAGCAACATGGAAAGTGATAAGAAGTATGATGCCAAATTAAAAGACTACCTCAGAAAGTTATGAAAATATTACGGAGTTGAAAGACAAAGCGGAAAACTTTAATAACTATTTTGCTAACGTTGGCAAAAATACATATGAAAAAACTCAAGAAAACATCAACTCAGTGAATATGAGTAATTGCTTAAATGACAATTCTTCCAATGTAAACACAAGAGAGTACTTCAAGATAAATCCTATCGATTGTGCTACCCTAATTCTTACCATAAAGAGCCTAAGAAACTCTGGCTCTTATAGTTCAGATGGTATGCCATTTCAGTTCATCAAAGATGCTTTACCCATGATTGCATCCTATATTCTAACTATTATGAACACTTCCATTGTTACTAAAAAGTTTCCTGACTCATGGAAAATATCACATGTAATACCTCTGCATAAAAAGGGGGACAGAGAAAATGTGACAAACTATCGTCCCATTTTCTCTAAAATATTAGAAAAAATTGTTGCATGCCAACTTATGTCATATTTAGAATCAAATAGACTATTAAGTATTAACCAACATGGTTTCATACCGAAACTCTCGACAGAAACTGCACTGCTTAAAGTTACGAATAGTATCTATAATAATATAGATATGAAAAAAAAAAACTCTG
This sequence comes from Halocaridina rubra, assembly GCA_037179515.1. Classification (NCBI taxonomy): domain Eukaryota; kingdom Metazoa; phylum Arthropoda; class Malacostraca; order Decapoda; family Atyidae; genus Halocaridina; species Halocaridina rubra. Next base: position 33,937 of record JAXCGZ010018888.1, read on the forward strand.
TTTGTATTATTGGACTTATCAAAAGCCTTCGACAGTGTAAACCATGAAATTCTTTTAAGTAAATGTACTAACATAAATATTGCTCCAAGCTGGTTTAGCAAGTATCTATCTAATCGTAAACAGTCTATACGTCTTAACAACATTATCTCTGTGCCAAAAAATGTATCATTTGGTGTTCCACAGGGATCAGTACTTGGTCCTATCCTTTTCTCCATTTACGTAAATGATCTATCTTCTTTCATTTCTGACAGTCTAATCGTACAATATGCAGATGACACTCAACTACTCCTTAGTGGTGATATTAATAATCTCCCAGAGCTAACTTTAAGAGCAGAAAACACTCTGTCAAAAATTAAAACCTATTTCCAAGAAATTGGGCTGTTAATTAACGAAAGTAAAACACAATGCATATTTATTGGTTCAATGTTCCACATAGCACAAATTTCAGAAAACACAACAATTAATATTTGCAACAATATTATCACATCTAGCAAAACAGCCAAAACTTAGGAATTCACTTTGATAACCACATGTTGTTTGATTCCCATATAGATAAAGTATGTAAAAAGGTTACAGGAACATTAATGTACTTATCACGTATAAAAGACAATTTTGAGACTACCACTCGAATAACTGTTGTTGAATCTCTAGCCCTAAGTCACATTAATTACTGCACAACTGTTTGGGGAGCTACCTCTAAGACTCAGAAAAACAGAATACAGAAGCTTATTAATTTTGCAACTCGAGTTGCCCTGGGAGGAAGAAGAAAATATGACCACATCACACCAGCTTTCAATAAACTTGGGTGGCTGCAGGCAGAAAACAAGGCCGCTTATGCTATTTATGTTTTTGTGTTCAAAATTTTGGACCATCGTTATCCTAGCTGGCTATATGATTTAAAAACAGTCAGGGATATAAGGGGAACCAACACAAGACAGAGCATTGAGCTCTTTATTCACAGAACAAACAGAAGCAGGCTCAAAGATGATCACTATCAAAGGGCCAACACTCTGGAATAATATTCCAGAGCATCTTAAAAATGCATCCTCCTTCACAGCTTTCAAAGGCAAACTATATAGTTTTCTTTTGGACAAATAGTTGCTGCTCATTAAGAACTACTTATTCTCACTGTAAGGAAAACAAATATGGAAATGATGCCGATAATAACGATCCTGTATCTAGTGGCATACTTACCACTTTATTATTAACATTATTGTTAAAATTTTTATTACAGCATTATTATTTTCTATGAAAGCTACATTTAATGTAACTATATGTCTAACCCTCTGATTTATTAGTTTAATTACATGTCTACTTATAAGTTACTATTAATGTTGAATAACCATTGTACAAAATGGAAATAAATGTTTGTTTGTTTGTTTGTTTGCTGTTGGTCTGACAAATTAACGGCCTCTTTATTATGTTATACGTAATCGTTCTTCAGGGAACCAACAACTTCAACATAATAGTAGATACTCCTTATATTGCTCATTTGCTAGATTGGGGTAAGACATATAGAGTTTAGCTCTTAATTTCCTATTTGTTATCTTTTTGTGCCTGGTGTTTTATTTTTCCTGTAAGAGACTTTATCTTTTAGTGTGAACTTATCTTACTACTATTCTTACTTCTACTACTACTACTACTACTACTTCTACTACTACTTATACTGTTCATACTTATGCAGGTTTTTTATCGGAACCGCGTATTTCGTGATCACGAGATTTTCAAAATTTGGTTAAGAGCAATAAAAATAAGATTAGCTTTTAATTCGAAATACCTTTCGGAATAAGTTGCTTAGAAATAATTCAATTTACGTTTCTTATATTAAATATGATTCCAAGTTATGCTTGAAATAAGTATATATAGGTCATATAAGCAATTTTTTTATTATTGTCTCCCTTAATATAATGTTCGAAATTCTTCTTCTTCTTCTTCTTCTTCTTCTTCTTCTTCTTCTTCTTCTTCTTCTTCTTCTTCTTCTTCTTCTTCTTCTTCTTCTTCTTCTTCTTCTTCTTCTTCTTCTTCTTCTTCTTCTTCTTCTTCATATTATTATTATTATTATTATTATTATTATTATTATTATTATTATTATTATTATTATTATTATTATTATTATTATTATTATTATTATTATTATTATTATTATTATTATTATTATTATTATTATTATTATTATTATCATTATTATTATTATTATTATTATTATTATTATTATTATTATCATTATTATTTTTATTATTATTATTATTATTATTATTATTATTATTATTATTATTATTATTATTATTATTATTATTATTATTATTATTATTATTATTATGGTATGAGTGATTGGTTTGAGGTGAATGTAGGGCTACATCAAGGTCGTGTAATGTCGCTATGACAGCTTAATGTGTACATATATGGAGTGGTGAGGGTAGTAAATGAAAGAGTACTTTAGACAGAGGCATGAAATAAGTGGGTGAATATGGAAGGTTGTGGAAATTGGATTAATTGCTATTCGCGGATAACAGAGCATTGGTGGTTGATGCTGAGAATGAACTGAATCATGTAAAGCTCCAGGAATAGATGGGTGTCATGCTGAATGCTTGTCAAAAGGTGGAGAGGCATTAGTAGAATGGATGGTTGCGTTGTTGAATGTATGTTTCAGGTAAGGGAGGGTCCCAGTTGATTGGAGGAGTGCATGTGTAGTTCCACTTTACAAAGGGAAGGGAGATAAGTATGAATGTAGTAGTTTTAGGGAATTAATTTGTTGAGTGTAGTTAGTAAGGTATATGGAAGAGTGTTAATCGAGAGAATTAGGAAAGGTACTGAGAGCATGATTCGGGGAGAATAGTGTGGGTTAATGAGAGGAAGAGGATGTTAGGATAAGGTGTTTGCAGTAAGAAAGGTGTGTGAGAAGTACTTGGAGAAAAGTAGGGACACTTTTTGGGCCCCAATGTATTCCCTGCATGTTGTAAGAGGCAACTAAATGTGGACAGGGAAAAGGGAGTGAGAATCCCCAACTTGTATTAACCTCCCGCGAGACGTCAAAGAAGAAGGGGAGTAGAAGGGAGAGATACTTCTCAACAAACTAATTTTGGGGTGTCTAAATGTGCGTGGTTTTAGTACGATAGAGAGCAAAAGACGTTGGTTGGTAGGAGGAGGATGGATGTATTGGCAGTGGGGGGTGTTCAAGTGCCAGTAATGGGAGATGGAAATGAGAGAGAGATTACAAGAGAGGAGGTGAAAAGGGCATTGGATGAAACGAAAGCAAGTGAAGCACCTAGAATGGATGTTGAGAGAGCGGAGATGTTGAAAGAAGGGGGTGTGACTGCATTGAAATAGTTAATGAGTCTTTAATGTATGCTTTATGTTGTCAATGGTGCCAGTGGAATTGGTGATTGCTTGCATAGTGCCCCTATACAAAGGTAAGAGAGGTGTGTATGACTGCAGTAATTTTAGGGGTATAAGTTTGTTGAGTGTGGTAGGAAAAGTGTATGCTAGGATACTGATTAATAGCATTAGGGATAAGACAGAAAATGTGATCTCGGAAGTGCAGAGTGGTTTTAGGAGAAGAGGTTGTATAGATCAGATATTTATAGATATGCAGTTATGTGAGAAATATTTTGCAAAGAGTAAGGATATATATTTTGCTTTTCTGGATCTAGAGAAAGTGTATGATAAAGTTGATAGTGAGGCAATGTGGAATGTTTTGAGGTTATATGAAATTGATGGTAGACCGTTGCAAGCAGTGAGGAGTTTGTATGGGGGCAGTAGAACTTGTGTTAGGGTAAGGAATGAAGTGAGTGAGTGGTTTCCAGTTAGTGTGAGACTGAGACAGGGATGTGTGATGTCACCATGGCTGTTCAGTTTGTATAATGATGGAGACGTAAGAGAGGTGAATGAGCGAGTGCAGGGTCGAGGTTTGAGAATGGTAGATGTGGATGATAACGAGTGGGAGCTGAATCAGTTGCTGTTTGCAGATGATACTGTGGTGGTGGCAGATTCAGAGGAGAAGCTGTGTCAGTTAGTGTCAAAATTTGGAATGGTGTGTGAGAGAAGGAAGTTGCTAGTGAATGTGGGAAAGAGTAAGGTTATGAGGTGTACAAGAAATGAGGATGGTGCTGGATTGAATGTTATGTTAAATGGAGAGACTCTTGAGGAAGTTGATCAGTTTAAGTATTTAGGTTCGATTATAGCTGCAAATGGTGGAGTGGAAGCAGATGTGTGTAACAGAGTGAATGAAAGATGTAAAGTGTTGGGTGCGTTGAAAGGAGTGATGAAGAATAGGGGTTGGAAATGAATGTTAAGAAAGTTTTGTATGAGAAAGTGATTGTGCCAACTGTGATGTATAGATCAGAGTTATGGGTTATGAAAGTAAGAGAGAGACAGAAACTAAATGCGTTTGAGATACAATGACTGAGGAGTATGATTGGTGTATCTCGGTTGGATAGGATTAGGAATGAAGTGGTGAGAGCAAGAACGGGTGTGAGGAGAGAATTGGCAGCCAGAGTAGATATGAATGTTCTGAGATGGTTTGGCCATTTGGAGGGGATGGATGATAATAGACTGCTAAAAAAGGTGATGAAGGGGAGAGTTGATGGGAGAAATGCTGGAGGGAGGCCTGGGTTTGAGTGGATGGATGGAGTAAGGAGAGCCCTGAATGATAGGAGGATGGATGTGAGAGAAGCAAGTGAGCGTGCTAGGAATAGGAATGAGTGGAGAGCAATTGTGATGTAGCTCTGATGGGCATCTGCTGTTACCATGGGGCTGCATCTTACAAAGGTAGCCAAGTGGTAGGGGCATTACGGGAGTTAGCATTATGAAGCGACACAGGTTGTGGAAGAGCCAGGAGGATGGGCTTTGGCACTCTAGCAGTGCCAGCTGAACGGTCGTGAGCTCCCTTGTCATTGCCCATAGAGCAAAGTAATCCCTTATGGTGTATTTTTTTTACATTGGCTCCCCCAAACTGGGAGAGGCAGCCAAGGTAAATAGAATAGTATGACAGGGTAGATAGATAGGGATTGTGGAGGGTGTTGTGACTGTTTGGAATAAGTGGAAGTTTGTGAAGTGAAGACTTTTTACATGAATAGTAGACCATGCATGAGAGTTGGGAATGGTATGAGTGATTTGTTTGAGGTGAACGTAGGGTTATGTCAAGGTTGTGTAATGTCGCAATGGTTGTTTAATGTGATATGGATGGAGTGGTAATGGAAGTAAATGAAAGAGTATTAGACAGAGGCTTGGAACTAGTGGGTGAGGATGGAAGTTTGTGGAAATTGAGTCAGTTGCTATTTGTGGATGATACTGTACCAGTGGCTGACACTAAAAATGAATTAAATCATTTGATAACTGAGTTTATTTGTATGTGTGAAAGAAGGAAGTTGTGGGTGAATATTACTAAAAGTAATGCCATGATATGCACAAGGAGTGTCAATGTTGGCAGAATGATTGTAGGAATTAATGGGGAGTTGCTTGAAGAAGTTGAGAGTTTTAAGTGTCTTTGGTCGCATGTATCAAGGAGTGGACCAGTGGATGTAGAGGTAAATCACAAAGTGAAGGAAGCAAGAAAATGTCTAGGTGGGTTGAAGAGTGTAATGAGAAATATATATTTAGGAATGAATGCAAAGAGAAGGATATATGAATGAGTGATTGTGTCGACAGCATTATATGGAGCAGAGACTTGGAATATAAGAGAGGATGAAAGGAACAAGTTGAATGTAATGGAGATGAAGTGTCTGAGAGGTATGATTGGTGTATCTCGAATAGATAGAATAATAAATGAAGGTCTCAGGCATAGAACGGGTGTTGGAATGAAGCTGTCGGATACATTAGATCAGAGTGTGTTGAGATGGTTTGGACACATGGAAAGGATGAGTGATGAATGATTAGTGAAGAGAGTGTGAAGTGCAGAAGTGATGGGAATTAGGTCAAGAGGGAGACCTAGTATGAGATGGATGGATAGCGTGAAAAGAGCACTGAATGCTTGTGGGAAGTAAGTGGAACCGGGAAGAGTGCATGCAAGAGGTAGGAATGAGTGGAGGAAGATTGTCCGTACTGATGCGGCCCAAAGGGATTTCTCGCATCTGCTAGCTTAGTGAACTGTGGCAGACGGGTGTGAGAGGAGTTGCCTTGTGATGAAGTGGTGGAGGTAAGCTGGCTGCGGCTGTCGGGCCTCATTGTAGAATATCCTTGCCCACCTACCTGATGGGTGACCCAAGCAGGGTGTAAAGGGGGAGAAGTGGCAACCTTTTATCCACAAGGATCTAAGTGGAGTGGTTGAGGTGTGTGTGGATCGTGGTGAATGCGTGTTTCTTGGCTCGGCCACCACCCTTGCAAGGGGTAATGAGGCATCTGTATATGTAAGTATATGTATCATATACCATAGTTGACGTATGAGTTTTGGACTTCCACTTGAACTCACACTTTGTAAGATGACTGGGTGATCTCACCGCTGGTCATCACTGACGTAGTGGTTATAACTATTCCACAGTATGCCGCCACTGACGTAGGGCTTTTCCTCCTACGTATATTTACTTTAATTATTATGGTAGCGTGGTTTATAAATATGGGTACCTGATGGGTACAAGGTAAGAATGGACAAGCAGTAGTTCCTTTACTTATATTTATTCTAGAGTACAACACATCCGACGCCTCAATGCCCCTGTGCCTCAAATGGCCCAATGGCCCCCACCCTATGACTATCGCAGTCTATGATCTATTCGTGCCCCTGGCAAACTGCTAACTAACTGTCTCTGCCCTGGGTGGCTCTTTAAATACCCCCAGGGGCAGGGCGTGGCTTAACATCCAATTCTCCAATGAAATCAGTCAGATCTAGTCCAGCAAATCAGCGCCAGGTTCAAAGTGGAATCCCACCTACTTCCGGGGGGGAGTTATTGGGCATTTCTCCTGGGCAGGTTCCTGCGTACGAAACACAAGTTCATGTTTCGTGCGGTTTAGGAAAGGGCTAACTCTCGGCCTTTCCCACCCTCAGGTACTCCATGTCGGATGCCAAGCCTCAGGGGTCCGGTCACATATCTCCTTGACGCCCTCTACAAACACCGGCCGCACCGCAGAACACAAGTGGGGAGAGTATTCTATTTCACCCTAGCCTCACATGTTTCTCTTTACGACTTGCGGTGCTCGGTCCCTTATCCTGTAGGCCTCTTGGGGGGGGGGTGCATGGCGCCTGCGGTTAGTTCCAGGTGCCTAGCCACAACTCTTGGTGGTCCCAAGGGAACACATGGGCCGCACAAAAACTCAATAAAAGTGAGGGCATGTAATAGAATATCCGTGGCCTCGACTAACCGTTACCCCTCAAGAGCTGTTACAAGTTTCAGATTCTGGCTTCAGCATGGCGGGCTGGCTTCAGCATGACAGAAGTCATACGACATCCCTCCCAACCAAAACTGAAATATCTCTTATTTCAGTCGAAGCATGGACTAGTTTTCCGGGAGCTCTTGGACATATCCTAGCTAACATTAGCTTACAATAGAAATGGGGCCGAATTATTTAAGCTATTTTCTAAGAATTCCTATACAAATTACACAAACATACATATAGAGAGTACCTTTACAGACAACTAGAGCATGCAGGGTCTAGGTCCTTGTTGGAAATCTGAAATACAAACATATCCTTATATTTAAACAACATAATTCCAGTGTGAAACTAATATTAAACATTAATTAAGATCAACAAGTCAGTTTAAATCAAAACATTAATTTATCTACTTCTCTCGTTTTAAAAGGCAAAATTGAGTTAAGTACAGTAAGATCATGACTCATTTAGAACATTAGCAAACAATTAAGTAGAGTATTAGCTTGTATAAACAGGTAAAATGCAATAGATTATAACATCAACAGTAATTTCTATAAGAGACCCTACCGTCATACGTTCTATTCCTATCATTATTAGGGGCATTGATTTGTCTTAAAATTAAGCCTTAAAAACTACTCCTGGAACAAAGCATGTGTTACTCTCATATTATATTATTATTCAGAGACCATTTAACATAAAAACTCAATGAATCTAAAGATTAAATCATAATTCAAATAATAAGAATGCTAAAACAAAACACTAATGTTATTTAAGCAGAAAATAACTTATTAATCTTAGTTCACATCATACACTTTATCAATGGCACTTGCTCAACACTATATTTAAGGGAGACTCTGAGTTTGCGCTTAAAATTTTCTTAAAGCTAGCAAAACAAAAAAATAAACATAAAAATAAAAATATTTTGTCTCCCCTTTTTTTTTTTTTCTTTTTAAAATACCCTTCTTTCTCTTTTCACTAAAGTTCGGACATGTATAGGGATCATTTTTCTTTCTCATTTACGTGGCTTTTAAAGGTATTATTTAAAATATTTTAAAATATTTCTGCGTTTCTTTTCCTCTCTTTTTACTACCGTTATGACTCGTAGGGGGATCTCCTTGTTTCTGGGATTTCATCAAGATTACCTGGGTGTTTTAAAGTAGTTTAAAATTTTTATTCTTTTAGGACTGTCCTCCCTGTCTTAGGACGACTTTTACTTCCTCTGTCTAGGACAACTTTCGTTTTCTCTGTCTAGGACGACTTTTGTTTTCTCTGTCCCTTGCTCATGAATTCTTGCTAGGTGCGATTCCCCGGTCTCTCACGGGGACTCTTACGCTTTCACATCCCCCGCCCGTCCTCGCTGCAGGCCCAGGTTTGTTGCCATAACCCTGTTTCTTGGTTAGGCAGAGCAAAAAGGACCAGGAAGGGGCCCCACCTCTCGCGAATCCTTCCAGCCCGGCTTTCTCGTCCTGCCCTCGGCCGATCTTGACTAAGACCTCCCACGCAGGAGACCTGCAACGTCACAGCGTTACTATTTCTGTACGGTCATCCACACGTACCTTCGAAGTAGAATGCGGGATGAAAGTTTGAACCTATGTCACTACCACAGTTGTAAGAAAGGTTCCCTATGACTTCAGGGTACCAACATTGGCCATACGTTGGTAATCGAGGCTATACTTTGCCTCCCCTGCAACTGCAAGTGATTGCAATCTCTATTCAATGGGCATTAGGGACTTGTCTGACGGACAAAATCTAAAGACTTTAGAACTTGCAGGTCGGGGCTGCCTAGGAATAGGGTGGTAATGGAAGGTATGTGTCTACACAACTAGATTATTATTCCAAGATACTTAGGACTTAGTAACTGCTACATAGCATTACTCTACTATAAATGTCAAAAAGAACAATCACTGAATGCTGAGAAAAGCCACTAAAGAAACATTCTTATTAGCGGTGGCTACAGTAACATCAAGTATGAATTCAGATAAAAGATACAAATCATCAAGTTACTGCTGATTTCATTTCAAAAATAATAATTAGCAACAGGCCATTGAGAGATAGCAACGACATCAGTCAACACAATAACATTACTAATAATCATGATCTAAAAATAAGAATAATAAACAATAAAAATAAATATACTAAATCAAAAATATCAATATATATACAATGGAGACTGGCATTCAGAAGTAAGAACAGAGTTCTATACTTATTTTTTCATAGTGATGCTTATTCTAACACAGTCTCCTTTAATATTCAAATTCCTGCTGTCGTAATCAATGTATATATATATAGCATAAGTGGCAACTTGCTGGCTCCACAATTTGTCAATGGGAGTTCTATCTATTCTCTAAACAGTTGCGACATGTGGCAAAAATATTTTAGGCAAATGGCGGTACTACCGATATCTTATCAGTATTTATGCAATAACAGCATGCAATAATCTATCAACTGAAATAAGATGTAAGCATAATTATCGCCTAGCTTCGCTGGAATAAAAACAAAAAGGAAAAATCAAAGACGGCAACGTTCTGTTAGCAGCAGGAGAGGCCTCTGTCCGTTTCAGAGTCGAGTGAAAGGTAGGAGAGAGAGAGAGAGAGAGAGAGAGAGAGAGAGAGAGAGAGAGAGAGAGAGTGTGACCTTGAAATACGCTGCGGTTTTTTTCACTCACAAGTCAGCTGAGCTGGGCCTCTGTCTTTTACTTGTACTGAAAAATAAAAAATTGTCGCAGGGTATCTCTAATAATAATAAATAAACAAATGAACGTGAACAACGTTAGCAATGACTATCGATAGAGTCTTACGTTTATTGTCAGCGGCTATTCTCATTTCCTCATTAATAAAACAAAAGCAAAAAGAACTTAGTGTACAACTGCAAAACTGTCGAAGCATAAATCCATTCCTCTCTGTTTAATCTTGATAAGGACTTTACTGTAACAGCATACACATCCTTGTCTATAATGACAATCTCTCTCTTTTCATGCTATAAATCAGAGGGTTAAGTCGAAGCGCACCCACTCTGATTAAAATCATATGTGACACTATCCCTACTACTATCAACAAAAGTACAAATATCCTTTTCGTAACAACTTCTTAAAAAGGACTTAAGTGTCATTAATTTTAACTTTAAAACTCAGCAAATAATCTCTAATAATCTCAGTTATCTTTAATTAGCCCGATTGTAATCTAAAATTCATGAAAAGGCTAGGGATTAACCACGGCTATCTCCAGACAATCTTCTCAGAATCCTTTAAGTAAGATTTTAAAGATTTCTTCAATACAAAAAGAACTATAACAAAAACGGGTATCTAAGAATATAAAAAGTCTATCTCTGTGTATGCAATAATAAAAACAAAAAGTATATTTCATTATCAACAGTAAGGAATGCATTTTGCTTAAACTTCAAAATCTCGTACGGAGTTGTACATAAACAATTCAAACATAAAATATATATTTTCTTTTACTATCTCGAATTTGACTTATATCTGCTCTCTCAAATACGGGATACAGCTGTGTAACATTCTTGTTGTCATTTCGTGTCAGCTCTCACTCTTTCTTTATGACCAAGCCGAAATAATTTTGATAAAACATTATCATGGCTAAAACTCGCAAGGTTTTACTTTATCAATCTAACATATCTCTTCAGACAAATAATGTATATACTGCAGCTAGCAAAGAAAATAAAGAATCATTCATAGATTCACGTCCTTTATCACGTAACATCTATCTTGGAATCTCTCGGAAATCGAATAATAATCTCAACGGCGGAGTAGGGGACAAAACAAAATAACACAAACTCGGCATTTCAACCATATCTGGGCAGGTGGAGAATTACCTTCTCATCCATATCTCTCACTAGATATTGCAACAGCGCATCACCTCCCATAAATACACTCTGATATGGCATGCAGAAGGACCTGGCGGAGCAGGGGAACGATCCTCGCAGACTCCCCAATCATGCTTCCTAACGGTGCTTTCCGCGATTTCACCCCCTAGAGCAACCCCCCATTATACCCCCAGTCATTCATACTCATTCGCTAATCCCTTTCAAGACAATCATCCCCTTTCTGTCTGTGAAAGTCCCTTTTATTTACAACGTTGGTTTTCCTTTCCCTTATCTCTCTGAAGGAGATTAAAGGTGAAATCTCGGCTGAGCCGTGCGGTCACAGACCTCCTCACCAGTCCTACCTAAGTCCCATTCTAACGAACAAACAAACACTCTACTCCCTTGAAGCTACGTTTGGGTGACACTGAAAAACCTTCCCTATTCTAGGACAGCACAAATTACTCTAATCTACTCTTACTTTCGCCTGCATAGCGTGAAATTAAAAAACTCATCTCTAACTAGTATCACGAAATTTCTTATTCTTCAAAAAAACATGTCACACACGTATCGTAAGATTAATTCCTTCATCCTAACACAAAAAGAACGATCTGTCGTTTATATCTTTCTCTCGCTAAAACATTACTCCCGCGGATAAAAACAAACAAAAAAAGAAAAAAAACTTAAAAACAGGCGCAATCGTAACACTCGATTTCTTACGCTTTAAGAAATTAATATAACAATGATTTTACACGTACTTTAAAATATCAAAGCTCAGTACAATTACTACAGATTCACAATAACGAGGTTGGGAGATCGAACGGTCACTTCCGCATTCCTTCCTCGAAAACCACACGTGGTTTATGAAACTCTCAAAAGCAGATGCACGTATATTTCTCACTATAATTCTTACGCTTTAGAAATTAATATACTGTAACAGTGATTTCACGTGCATTAAAGTTTTTTCAATTAAAAATCGATACATTCGCGTTCTCAAAATTCAATCTAAGCATTAATACAAATAAATGGAACGCACTTCCAACGCAAAATTTCTTTACATTACTCAAATTATAACAAAAACGGAGTTTATTACTGCTTATAGCTATTAGTACAAATTATCCATGTTAGTAATGGGTACAGAAATTCTACTTTTATCAACTTATTAAGCGCCACACCCCTTATAAGCGGGTTGGCTGAGTCAAAGCATTACTACAAGACAAAATGGCGGCGTCCACCGACCTCAATTTCTTTTACTAATTGTCCCATTACTCACTGGATACAGATCACAAGTACTTAGCTTATTTTAAGGAGGTTGTCCTGGAGAGCTTCATGGCAGAAGGCAAGGAAGGAGAGGGTTCTCCTTCTTCTCTTCGCGTAAAATCGTCGAATCGCCGTCCTCTTGGTCGGATCCGGCAACTTATACCTCTTGTAATGGGCATTTTCACTCAATGCTCCGGTCACACTTCGGCTTACTAAGAAATATCTCAGAAATAGTTCCTTCAAAGTTTTATAACATTCTCTATTTGACCACTCGTCACTTCTCATCCGCAGACCCAAGTATTTCAGGAAGTCGGTCGCGGGAATTATGGACAGACATTCGCGGTCTTTTATATTTGCGCCGTCGAGGTATAAAAATGAATTCTTGACTCGAGGCGTCTTTACAACCAGGGCACAGGGTGGGGGCTGGGCCTGCTGCGTTCCCTGTGTCACCACGGGGTTCGGAGCGGCCGGCTGTTCGTCGATGTTTGAGGCGTCGGCGTCGGCCAAGTTCCTTCTCGACGGAGCGGCGTCGGCGCGTGCTTGTAGGCGCCGCACTTGCTCCTCCAGTTCGAGAATTCTCCGGTGTTTGGCCTCGTCACTCATTTCTTGAATTGGGAGATGTTGGATTTCTGCTTTTGCCATTCTTATTTTCTTTTCACGGGTCTGCACTGGCATTCACCTGTCTCTTCGTATGTTTTTTTTTTTTCGTGAAGATCCGTACCGCACTGCCACCACTGACGTATGAGTTTTGGACTTCCACTTGAACTCACACTTTGTAAGATGACTGGGTGATCTCACCGCTGGTCATCACTGACGTAGTGGTTATAACTATTCCACAGTATGCCGCCACTGGCGTAGGGCTTTTCCTCCTACGTATATTTACTTTAATTATTATGGTAGCGTGGTTTATAAATATGGGTACCTGATGGGTACAAGGTAAGAATGGACAAGCAGTAGTTCCTTTACTTATATTTATTCTAGAGTACAACACATCCGACGCCTCAATGCCCCTGTGCCTCAAATGGCCCAATGGCCCCCACCCTATGACTATCGCAGTCTATGATCTATTCGTGCCCCTGGCAAACTGCTAACTAACTGTCTCTGCCCTGGGTGGCTCTTTAAATACCCCCAGGGGCAGGGCGTGGCTTAACATCCAATTCTCCAATGAAATCAGTCAGATCTAGTCCAGCAAATCAGCGCCAGGTTCAAAGTGGAATCCCACCTACTTCCGGGGGGGAGTTATTGGGCATTTCTCCTGGGCAGGTTCCTGCGTACGAAACACAAGTTCATGTTTCGTGCGGTTTAGGAAAGGGCTAACTCTCGGCCTTTCCCACCCTCAGGTACTCCATGTCGGATGCCAAGCCTCAGGGGTCCGGTCACATATCTCCTTGACGCCCTCTACAAACACCGGCCGCACCGCAGAACACAAGTGGGGAGAGTATTCTATTTCACCCTAGCCTCACATGTTTCTCTTTACGACTTGCGGTGCTCGGTCCCTTATCCTGTAATCCTCTTGGGGGGGGGGTGCATGGCGCCTGCGGTTAGTTCCAGGTGCCTAGCCACAACTCTTGGTGGTCCCAAGGGAACACATGGGCCGCACAAAAACTCAATAAAAGTGAGGGCATGTAATAGAATATCCGTGGCCTCGACTAACCGTTACCCCTCAAGAGCTGTTACAAGTTTCAGATTCTGGCTTCAGCATGGCGGGCTGGCTTCAGCATGACAGAAGTCATACGACATAGTTAAGTCCCCGTATTCCTATCAACTTTGAACTAGAGAAAATGTTGTCTAGGATTTTAGTGACCTCGCAGCTCCAAAACATGCGTGTTTATATTATAAACATCTTTGTTTTTGCTATACAGTCCTTTTAAGATATTATTGCCTTCAGTATTTCACGACACTGATAGACTGTGCCCTCCATACTGCAAGGCCTAAGCTTGTGTGTGTGTGCAAATGTATGTACGTGTGTGTATATAACCTCTTTTCTTTTCTCTCTATTTCAGCTTTTTAGAAAAATGATTGCTACTCCAGCTCAATATCATTCCACTTCAGACTTCCAACTTGCCAAAATCCATCCTAGAAGCTCAGATAATTCACTTAATCTCAGTAGCTCACTAAGACAGCGCAGAAGCCCAGCTGAGTAGACCTGCTGAGTAAAACAGCTCAGAAAGCAATTAGCTTCAAGTTTGGAGCAATACTGCTTTATAATTAGTCTGTTTCTCCTTAAACTTGTGTTTCATTAAAGCGTGATGCTATCATCAGTAAATACTGTTATTTAAATCTCTTCCATGAAACATGGTAAGAATGTAACATTAGTACATGTGAAGGCTCAGTCCCTTCTCGCTCATTTTGAGGAAATAATAATGATAACAAAAGATTACAACATAGACATCCTCTATGTAAGTGAAACTTGGCTTCCTCCTACAACTGAAAATAAATATGTGCATATCCAAGAGTTTAAAATATTTCGCAATGACCATGGCCGAGGGGGTGGGGTCTGTATTTATGTTAGAAATTATCTTATTGCATCAGAAATAACCACAGGTCTAGAGAAAACTGAAGAGCTCTAAGATTTATGGATCACTGTGCAGTATCAGAAACTTCCATCTTTCATTGTAGGGTGTGTTTACCGTCACCCTAAAGCACCTACCCGTTCATTCAATCATCTGCTAGAAACATTCAGAAATATCTGTGTGTGCCATAAACACATGTGCATACTTGGTGACTTTAATGATGACTTGCTCTCAGCAGATAACAAAATTAAAATGGTGATCAACACTGTGAAGTTAACACAAATAGTGACAAAACCGACATACATAACCCCTAATTCTAGGACTCTAATAGATCTGATAATAACAATTAAAGTGGAAAGTATACCCTATTGGGACGTAGTTCCTTCCCAATTGCAGATCACGAGCTCAACATTGCTATGCTAAACATAAACAAGCCCAAAAGGAAGCTTCTCTTCAAGACATTCCGGTGTCTAAAAAATTACTACCCTGATATCTTTTGTGAAACATTAATCAACAACACAAATGTACTTCATAGAATTAAAAACACAGATAGCGTTGATTTGCAGGTTGAGAATCTAACAAAAGTCTTCCGTGAATGCTTAGATAGTTGTGCACCCATTGAAACAAGAAAAATAACCCGCCCCTCAGCACCCTGGCTAACTAATGGCATCAAAGAGGTAATGCAAATCAGAAATCAAATGCAAAAAGAGCAAAAAATTAATAGACATGATATGACTCTCCGAGAACATTGTAAAACAGAAAAGAAACGAGTCAGATCTCTCATCAATGAAAGTAAAATAGACTCTTACAAAAAACAATTTAATGATTCTAGACATGATACAGCAGCAACATGGAAAGTGATAAGAAGCATGATACCAAATGAAAAGACTACCTCAGAAAGTTATGAAAATATTATGGAGTTGAAAGACAAAGCGGAAAACTTTAATAACTATTTTGCTATTGTTGGCAAAAATACATATGAGAAAACACAAGAAAACATCAACTCAGTGAATATGAGTAATTGCTTAAATGACAATTCTTTTAATGTAAGCAGAAGATAGTGCTTCAAGAAAAATCCTAGCGATTGTGCTACCCTAATTCTTACCATAAAGAGCCTAAGAAACTCTGGCTCTTATGGTCAAGATGGTATGCCATTTCAGTTCATCAAAGATGCTCTACCCATAATTGTATCTTATATTCTAACTATTATGAACACTTTCATTGTTACTAAAAAGTTTCCTGACTCTTGGAACAAATCACATGTAATACCTCTGCATAATAAGGGGGACAGAGAAGATGTGACAAACTATCGTCCCATTTCCCTGCTACCCATTTTCTCTAAAATATTAGAAAAAATTGTTGCATGCCAACTTATGTCATATTTAGAGTCAAATAGACTATTATCTATTAACCAACATGGTGTCAGACCGAAACTCTCGACGGAAACTGCACTGCTCAAAGTTATGAATAGTATCTATAATAATATAGACTTGAAAAAATATCTCTGCTTGCATTATTAGACTTATCAAAATCCTTCGACAGTGTAAACCATGAAATTCTTATAAGTAAATGTACTAACCTAAATATTGATCCGAGCTGGTTTAGAGAGTATCTATCTAATCGCAAACAGTCTATACGTCTTAACAACATTGTCTCTATACCAAAAAATTCATCATTTGGTGTTCCACAGGGATCAGTACTTGGTCCTATCCTCTTCTCCATTACGTAAATGATCTATCTTCTTTCATTTCTGACAGTCTAGTTGTACAATATGCAGATGACACTGCTCCTTAGTGGTGATATTAATAATCTCCCAGAGCTAACCTTGAGAGCAGAAAACGCTCTGTCAAAAATTAAAACCTATTTTCAAGAAATTGGGCTGTTAATTAACGAAAGTAAAACACAATGCATGTTTATTGGTTCAAGGTTCCATATAGCACAAATTCCAGAAAACACAACAATTACCTTTTGTGACAATAGTCAAAAACCTAGGAATTCACTTTGATAACTGAATGTTGTTTGATTTCCACATAAATAAAGTATGCAAAAAGGTTACAGGAACATAAATGTACTTATTACATATACAAGACAATTTTGAGACTACCAATCGAATAACTGTTGTTGAATCTCTAGCCCTAAGTCACATTAATTACTGCACAACTATTTGGGGAGCTACCACCAAGGCTCAGATCTTCCTTTTTTTTTCTTTTATGATTGTGACACCAGGACGGGCCAAAAAATAAAAAAAATAAAACAGCCCTCATCGGGCCTGGGCACGAAGAATACATAAAGTAAAGAGAAACAGAGATGGAGAGTGTAATGACTTGTCAGATGTGAAGGGATAATTAAAGATGTGTGATGAATATCCAAGAATATTCAGTGTACCTTTTGGCATAGAAAAAGAACCGTAACCGAAGGAAGACTTAACATCAAACTGTCCTGGACAGACCTATTTAAGTACAAAATACATTCAGCTGTAGTATCACAACGGGCGGCTGATGCCATGAGTTAAGCAGAATACAGAAGCTTATTAATTTTGCAGCTCGAGTTGCCCTGGGAGGAAGAAGAAAATATGACCACATCACACCAGCTTTCAATAAACTTGGATGGTGCGGGCAGAGAACAGGGTCACTTATGCTTTTTATGTTTTTGTATACAAAATTTTGGACCATCATTACCCTAACTGGCTATTTGATTTAAAAACATTCAGGGATATAAGGGGAACCAACACAAGACTGAACAGTGAGCTCTTTATTCAGAGAACAAACACAGAAGCAGGTTCAAAGATGATCGCTATTAAAGGACCAACACTGTTCCAGTTTTACGTCACGGACTCCTTTTTCTACCAAGAGTTAGGATGGTTGCTTTCATGCAAAGGACTTGTTTTGGCAGATGTAATTGTTTCCCTGAGTGCATGCCCTTGCAAACCTCAGACCGTGACATGGCACGTACCCTCAACCTGGCTCCTCAAAGTCTCTGACACTACCGCTTAAGCCACGGCGAATATTAGAGGACCAACACTCTGGAACAATATTCCAGAGCATCTTAAAAATGCATCCTCCTTCACAGCTTTCAAAGGCAAACTTATACTTTTCTTTTGGAAAAATAGTTGCTGCTCATACATAAACTAAATTTAATGATCTAATGCAATTTCCCTTAACACTAGCCTCTCTAGATGTAAACTGTTATCAACTTCTCTATTCTCTAAGTTAAGAACTAATTATTCTCATTGAAAGGAAAACAGATATGGTAATGATGCCGATAATAACGCTACTGTATCTACTGTTATTATTACTACTTTATTATTAACATTATTGTTATCATTTTTTATTACATCATTATTATTTTCTATGAAATCTACATTTAATTTAATTGTATGTATTACCCTATTACTTATTAGTTCAAGTACATGTCTACTTTTACTTTTAGAAGAATAACCATTGTACAAAAATGGAAATAAATGTTGTTTGATTGTTTGTTCCTCTACAAGCAATGTTTATATGTCAGCATTAACAATCCATCAATGTACATGAGGCATTACCATTCATAGCTCTGAACGTCTATAAGAACTAGGAAGTCCTCCTACTCACTGTTGGAGCAAAAATTATACAGCAAAGAATTAACGTCTATGAAGAAATTAAATAAATAAAAATAAGAAGTCTACCTCTTATGGCTCATTGGCCAATAGCAGGTATTGTTATTGACCCAAAAGACAATTAGAGAAATATGGTTTTTTTTTTGTAATATTCTTTATCCTGTTGCTAAAAGAAAGCACTCCGTGATTCCCACGGATTTCCTAGCGGAACATTGATCCTTCATTCAGTGAAACCAGAAAACAATACTTCCTATTCTCAGAATTACCTTTGGGTAGTAGGCTCGTGTAGAGAGAGAGAGAGAGAGAGAGAGAGAGAGAGAGAGAGAGAGAGAGAGAGAGAGAGAGAGAGAGAGAGAGAGAGAGAGAGAGAGAGAGAGAGAGTGAAATAAGAAATTAAATGGGACAGACATTACTATATTAACAGTCAGCTGATGCCCGATGCTTTATTTCATCGTGTGCAAATAGCTTACTTCCCAGTGAGCCTCATCTCATCTAACGTTTCCAAGTCAGTGCTAACACTGTGTCGAGGAAATGGCGACTCGAGTTCCTCATATGAGCCACCTTCACCCCTCTAAGACTGGTTACAGTGAACGCTCCTGGAGAGAGTTCCAACAAGCATTCAAATTTTATCTATAAGTAACAGAAAAGGATGGAGAATCAGATGACATGAAAGTTGTGTTGCCGATGACAGTTGTCGGTGATAAACTGCTGGAAACCTACAATTCTTTAGATTTTCCTCTTCCCACTGATCCAGATGATGCAGACTCTTTGCAAGTACTATCCTCTGTTCTTACTACACTTGACTCGTACTTTGCTCCAAGAAAAATTGAATGGGTTACAAATTATAAATTTAGAAAATGCATTAAAAATACTGGTGAGTCTCTGGAATACTACATCACTACACTTAAGAGTCTAATAAAAGAGTGTAAATATGGTGATGAGAGAGACAAAGCTCTCAAAGATAAATTGTTCTTTGGGTGTAGCAATGATAACTTGAGAAAAAAACACTTTTGATGCTGAGGATTTAGATTTGAAGAGAACTATTAACAATTGTACAAACTTTGCAGCTTCACAAAAGCAAATGTGTATCCATGAAGAGCACAACATTGAAACAGTACAGAATGTGAATTGTAAGCCTAAAGAGCACATTGTAACCTTAAGATTCACCAACGTAAAACAGACCCAGTTGATTATTCCCAGATAGGGTGAATGTTAAAGAAAGTTTAGATTTTGTGACCAAAAGGCATGTGTGGTCAGCGAATATGTTTACCAGTATTTGGGAAGTGTGTGCAAATGTGGGAATTTAAATAATTTTGCTATAAAGCATCCTATGAGGGCGAGCAAGAATAGGCCTAGTGCCAATAGTAGTAAGGTCAATGAAATTGAACCAGAGAAAATGAGGCACATAACTTTGATGATTCCAGTGTGGAGTATGCCCTTAAAAGGAATAATAATCCCACCACTGCCACCATGATTCTTGATTCAAGGCGGTCTCTGTGGAGAGAGATACCATGCCTTTGCTTACATATTTACATCTTTTGACAGTGACACTCTGATTGCTAGTACGATGCATATCCCACGGATACTTATGTTCAAGTTTAAACCCTTAAGGATGGATCAAGTCATCTCGAGAGCATGCACACTGCACAAGCCGACATCAAAATTTTATTTTATTCTGTTGGCTTGTTTCAAAACAAAACAGGTTGATAGAACACTTGCTGTGGCATGTCAATGTTTCTTGGTGCTGTGTGGCATCTTTTCTCCCCTTCAAGTGTTATATAATGCACTCATGGTGGGTGAACGTTAGTGTGTAATTAAATTACCAAGGGAGGATGTTATCCGTATATTGCCTCATCTCGAGAGCATGCACACTGCACAAGCCGACATCAAAATTTTATTTTATTTTGCTGGCTTGTTTCAAAACAAAACAGGTGATAGAACACTTGTTGTGGCATGCCAATGTTTCTTGGTGCTGTGTGGCATCGCTTCTCCCCCTCAAGTGTTATATAATGCCCTCATAGTGGGTGAACGTTAGTGTGTAATTAAATTACCAAGGGAGGATGTTATCCGTAGATTGCCCGGCTTGAGCTCTGTGTGTTTCTTTTGAAGTTATACTATCTGTAATATTTGTGCAACCGCTTTCTTATACTAAAATATTATTGCTGGAAGTTTACAATATATATAATATATTTTGACTGGATATTTCTGGATGCTCTTAATAATGTGATGTGTGGTGAGGTTAGTCTATTGTAGGTTTTCGCAAAGCCTGATTGATGATCTTCACCAATATCACTTCCTGAAATTATTTCGTGGAAGTAAGCAATATAAAGTTGACTGTCACTTTGCCTCTCTTATTTATATTTTTTTAATGAGAATATAATATAAAGATTCTTGGAGTTGGTTTAGAGAAATCGTACTTTCTTGTAATAATTTCTCCTTAGGACATTGGTGTAGGAAGGCTTTTTCTTTAATTTGTTTAAGCCTTAGTATTGTTAGTGCATAAAATCTCTTTTATGTAAGTTTTGTTCTGGGCATACCTTTCTGTATAAATATAAAATTTAACTGTTCTTTGAAATTCAGTGTTAGAAAATTGACTTTATCTGCTAATTCAGTAATATTGATGATAATAATAACGAAAGCAATAATAGCTATGGATATTTCTAGGACGTCAGGTAATAAGGATTTAGTAGGCTATGACTCGTTGAAATTGCTACTCGATAGCATTGTAATAAGCAAATTGAATCCTATATAGATTAGGATCCAGTATTCTTATTAATAGCATTTGTATACAGTTATATAGATTTATATGTTTTATGCACCATATTCATATATCATTTGTTCATTAATAATATAAGCCATATACTGCATAGCATTACCTACTGTCACTAAGAGAAAAGCCATTTTGTAAGCATAAGAAAATTATGCAAAATAAGTGCGTATCTAAAATATGATTATTCCTAGCCTAAATATGTCTCTTCCCTGTAGATACCCTGAAAGGAGCACTGGGCAATTATGATGATGAGTATTGTAGTGTAATAATTATATACAGTTACCTACCAACAGGCAATCAGTCATAACATTGTGGTGACCAATAAAAGTCCAGTTTAATATCTTGGCAGCATAACATTCTAGACACGAGGATGGGATGTAATAATTATCTACAATTATCTACCAACAGGTGTGTATCTGAGCAGTCAAAACATGTGATGACCAATAAAATTCAAACTTCATATTTTAGGAACTTAGCATTTTGGTGATGTGGAGGAGTGGGTTCATATTGAGGATAACACCGAAATGATACCACAAGTTCAAAATGTCAACCCTCTTCCTTCTCAGTCACTGAAGACCTGTCAACCTTGGCTGGCAGGTGGCACAAGTGGGTAAAAGTATTTTTTATTTATATTGAGGCAGCAGGTACAAATACTCAAAATAAACAATGCATTTCTCTATGTTTTCATGGTTCCCAGCCAGTCGAGGGCAGTTTTCTAAGCCTATCCCGGTATCACATTCATAAAAAAAAGTATTTTGCATTTGGGAAGAACTGTGAGGGTTCAGGAGAGGAAGAGCATGTGTGGGTCAGGTGTTTGCGGTAGGACATGTGTGTGAGAAATACTTGGACAAAAGGTAGGGACACTTTATGGGCCTTTATTGATTTAGAGAAAGTGTACGGCAGGGTAGATAGAGAAGGGCTGTGGAGGGTGTTGCGACTGCATAGAATAAGTGGAAGTTTGTTGAATGCGGTGAAGAATTTTTATATGAATAGTAGAGCATGCGTGAGAGTTGGAAATGGTATGAGTGATTGGTTTGAGGTGCATGCTAGGTTACGTCAAAGTTGTGTAATGCCGCCATGGTTATTTAATGTGTATATGGATGGAGTGGTAAGGAAAGTAAATGAAAGAGTATTAGACAGAGGCTTGGAACTAGTGGGTGAGGATGGAAGGTTGTGGAAATTAAGTCAGTTGCTATTTGTGGATGATACTGTACCGGTGGCTGATACTGAAAATGAATTGAATCATTTGGTGATTGAGTCTATTAGTGTGTGTGAAATAAGGAAGTTGCTAGTGAATATTGTTAAAAGTAAAGTCATGATATGCATGAGGAGCGTTAATGTTGCCAGTTTGAATGTAGGAGTGAATGGGAAGTTGCTTGAAGAAGTTGAGAGTTTTAAGTGTCTGGGGTAGCATGTATCAAGGAGTGGACGAGTTGATGTAGAGGTACTTCATAGAGTGAAGGAAGCAAGTAAATGTCTAGGTGGGTTAAAAAGTGTAATGATAAACAAATATTTTGGAATGAATGCAGAGAGAAGGAGATATGAAGGTGTGATTGTGCCCACAGCATTGTATGGAGCAGAGACTTGAAATGCAAGAGAGAAGGAAAGGAAGAAGATGAATGTAATGGAGATGAGGTGTTTGAGAGGTATGATTGATGTATCTAGCATAGATAAAGTAAAAATAAGGATCCCAGGCAGAGAATGGGTGTTGGAATGAAGCTATGAGATAGGCTATATCAGAGAGTGTTGAGATGGTTTGGACATATGGAAAGGATGAGTGATGAACGAATAGTGAAGAGATTATGGAGTGCAGAAGTGATTGGATTTTGGTCAAGAGGGAGACCTAGAATGAGATGGATGGATGGCATGAAAAGAGCACTGAGTGCACGTGGAAAGTCAGTGGAACAGGGAAGAGTGCGTGCAAGAGATAAGAATGAGTGGAGGAAGATTGTGCATACATGACACGGCCCAAAGGACCTTCTTGCACCTGCTAACTCAGTGAACTGTGGTGGACAGGTGTGAGGGGAGTTCCCTTGTGATGAAGCTGTGGGGGTAAACCAGCTGCAGCTGTCGGGCCTCATTGCAGAATATCCATGCCCGCTTACCTTGACGGTGGCCCAAGCAGGGTGAAGGGGGGAGATGTGGCAATCCTTTATCCCCAAGGAGCTGAGAGGAGTGGTTGAGGTGTGCGTGAAATGTGGTGAATGTGCATTTCTTGGCTCAACCATCTCCCTTACAAAGAGCTGAGAGGAGTGGTTGAGGTGTGTGTGGGTTGTGGCGAATGTGCATTTTTTGGCTAGGCCACCTCCCTTACAAGGGGGAATGAGGCATGCGTAAATGTATGTATGTATTTTGCAGGTCCCAAAGCCCAAGAAATTTTGGAAGCACTGTCAGCCTCTAAACTTAGAATTAAAAGCCGTAGAGTATTAGTTTTCCTCTCAAAAGGAGAGTAATAGCAGCTTTATTGCTTAACTTAAAAAACTAGCTTTAACCATTGGATATAGTGACACAAATAATGCTATTACTGATCAAGTCACTGAAAATTGCTATTCTTCACACTTTTGGAGAAAATTGCTTTGGAGAAAGATATGAGACTTGAAAAAAATTGCAAATACCTTGATCACTAGCAGTAGATCAAAAGCATGTTAGTGAAATAAGAGGTGACACTAGCATTAGACAAAAAAGTCATTTCGGTTCAGGCAAATTAAAATGCATAAAAAAGTACTAAAATGACATTACCAAAACAAGCAAAACAAAGACCACTAATGCAAAGCATGAAATTAGGAAGTTTTCTAAGAGTATTAATTTTTTTTTTATGAGTGTGACACTGGGACAGGCAAAAACTCCCCTTATCAATAAAGGCCCGGGCACGAGAAAAAACAAGAAGAACGAAAAGAAAAAGGTGAAGGACAAGGCAGAGATGAGGAAATGTTACACAGAGGAAAACGATAGACAGAAAAAACTGTCAGAGTACATAGGACCTAGAGATATGGAAGATTAAGCCATGAGATGACAATAGATCCGTTTTTTGAATTAAAATATATCATAAGAATAAGGAAAGACAGAAGGAGGAAGAGAGTTCCAGAGTCTGGAGGTAGATGGGAAGAAGCGGTCGCTGCACCGACCAATCCACAAGATACAAGTCTCCACACAGTACCTGTGAGATGAGGCTGCACGGCGAGTGTTACGTGGCTTCGGTAGTTGGGGAGGGATTAAACTCACCAACTCATCAGAGCAGTGATGGAAGCAGTAACGATAGAAAAGAGAAACAGATGATACTTTACGGTGAAGCGAGAGAGAATCCAAATGAAAAGTAAGAGGAGGATAATTAATGAGTCTGACTACCTTAGATTCAAGCCTATCAAGGAGATATGTATAGAAGGAAGCACCCCTTATGTGTAAGTAGTATTCTAAGCAGGAACAGATAAAACCTTTACAGATTTTATGTAACTGTAAAGAGGAAAAGTAATGACGAAAACGAAACAAAACCCCCAATTTTTTGGATGAAGATTAAGAAAATTGGATTATGTGATTCCTCCAAGACATGTTAGAGGCTACATGGATTCCTAATATGTTGATAGAATAAAGAGGGTAAATTAATTTAGTTTTGATGAGAATATTGTTATCAGGAGGCGAAGAAGATAGAGAGATTGTCAGAAACTGTGTCTTGGAGGCATCGAAATTAACTAAATTTTGAGTACGCCACTCAGATACTCTCAGCAAATCGAGTTGAGAGTAGAAGAAAGAGTGGTATGAGACTGATTATGAGTAGCATATGAAGGTTGTGAAGAAAATGCAAAGGAAAAGTGAAGAGTAGATGGAGATTGTAGAAGATCATTGATGAAGAGAAGGAACAGAGTAGGTAAAACAACAGAGCCCTGTTGAACACTACTGGTAACAGAGAAAGGGCTACATGTCACACCATCAACAACTGCAGATATAAAACTGTCAGAATGAAAACTGGAAATTAGAGAACAAAAAGAAGGGGTAAAGCCATAGGCAGGAAGTTTGGCCAACAGAGCCTTGTGCCAGACTCTGTCAAAAGCCTTAGAGATATCAAGGGCAACAACAAAGGATTCCCCATACTTCCTCAGAGAAGATGACCATACATGAGTGAGATAGGACGGGAGGTCACCTGTGGATCTTGCCTTGTGGAAGCTGTACTGGTGATCGGAGATAAGTGAGTTAGATTCAAGTCATTTCAAGAATTGAGCATTGAGCAAAGTTTCGAAAACTTTAGCAATAGAGGCGGATAGAGCAATAGGTTGGTAGTTTGAAGGAATAGAGCGGTCACCCTTAATAGGAACAGGTTGAACTAGAGCATGCTTCCAAGATGAAGATAGATACTGGTTGAAAGAATGAGGCAAAAAAGACGCAAAAACATGGGAGCCAGTTCATCTGCAAACTCCTTAAGGAACCTTGAAGGGATACCATCAAGACCAAAAGCCTTGTTCATCATTAGTGAGTGAAGAACCTTATAGACTTTATGTGAAGAAAGGATAAGGGAGGACATAGGGTTAGAGAGGGGTAAAAATTGAGAGACAGGTGCGCTGGAATCATTTATAGAAGAGTTGGCAGAAAAATGAGAGCCAAAGAGAGGGTCTTTGTCAGTGGGAGAACAAGTTATAGAACCATCAGAATGAAAAAGAGGGGGAATGCTTGAGTTACAGAAGTTTTTGAAGAGGTTTTTGGCTAAGGACCAGAAACATTTGTTGGTGGGAGAGGAGTTAAGATCATCAACTTTCCTGCTTATAAAGGAAGCCTTAGACCTTCGAATCTGAGCATATCATACCAAGTGGAACGGATATAAAAATCCTAAAAAAAAAGTATGTGTGGCAACTTAAATCGTTTTTCCAATTCTTGCCTGAGAAAAGCTTGTTTGTAATAATACATCACAATTGTCAAAGCAAAATTCCCAGAAGCACCTGTAGCAAAGGGCGATGGAAACATCAGGTTCTGCTGTAATTTTACAGTAACAGTAAACCCACAACATTAGAGTGCTCAGAGCCATCGTCTCAAATTTGGAGATGCTTGCATCTCTTGATATCGTAAGAGCTCTTTATATATAAACTTTAAACAAACTTTTCATCTGTTACAGGTGAACGGAAGGTCAAAGGAAATATGTACTATGAGCAAAAGACTTTCTCATAGAGAAGCAAGTGGCCCTGCTCTGTGGCGACAAACCGTAGATAAAATATATGCATGTTTACATGAAACTCTTCTGCTTTGCTGATGATATCTTGGTAGCTGGTAAAGATGAAGTCAAACACATTGACAGGCTGAAAGTAGTATTGCAAATCATGCATAACAATAGTATCAAAATGCACAAAGACAAGTGTGAGTTTACAATGCATTCAGTAGAGTGTTTAGGTATTAAAGTAGATGGAAGTGACATTACAAAGACCACTTAGAAAGTGGCATAATAATTTATGCTATAGTACTCAAAATCTTAATGAACTCAAGTTATTCATGGGAAAAGTGACATTCTATGAACGTTTTATTGCCTAGAGATATATACTAGGTGGAACTGGACCTGTGAATGTGATAAAGCAGTCCTCCGAAGAAAGGAGACAAATTCAGTGAAAATGACTTGCAATGCTTCGTCTTACGTAATAGAAGCAGTATTATCTCATGTTATGTCAGATAAGTCAAAGCGACCCATTGCATTTGCTTCATCCTCACTCAACAAGACTGAATACAGCTACTCCCATCACAGAAAGAATAAAAATGATCTATTGCACCTCCATTCGAGTGCCTCAGCACGTCCGTGTTCCAGCGACTGAGGTAGTTGTGTGTTTCATTAGGTGTCATATTCTATATTCCGAAACTGTAATGTTGGAGTCCAATTCCACAATAATCACACCAGCACCATATCTGGTCTTGAGGTAAATTGAAGAATATTTTTTCTGAATGTATGCATCTGAAATAATAATTTTTGAATAGATATTCCGGTTTTAGCTTTTTTTCTTTTGATAAATCAGATATATCTGATAAATGTAGATACTGACAACTAACAAAACTTTATTCAAGATTTGATGAGCTGTCCACTTTTCTAGTCTCTTGTTGTATCACACAGCTTAAGATAATCTTGATATAAGAGCGGCTTTTTAATATTTTGCAAATATTGATTCGATTTATCAAAATTATATGTAATTTTAATCATGTTTGACTATATTTTAATGTCTAAAATGTGCTAAGTACTTTTCTTCATTTGTATTAGAGTTATAGATCATGTTAGGGAATTAATGGTTTCCCTAAACCATGAAAACATGGTTGGTAGACAACAAGATCAGCTTTTTAGCATCAACAATAGGATAGGCGAAGCAGTTGGGCTGCAACCATTTTGTTTTTTATCCATAGGAATCTTCCCTGTTGGTGCTAAAGTGGCACTTGGCTGATACCTGCTTAAGATTGGTCATAAAATGAGAACCAGCCATAAAGCATCATCCATGCTAAGTAAGATGCTTTTCCAGAAATTTGACTCGACTAATAATATCTCTGGATGAGATTACACGCCTACAATGATCTTCCATACGAGGAAGCTATCAGTTGTTCATGAACTCTATATCATTTCAATATATAACACGGAAAGTAATAATTTTCTGATAATATCCAACGGAATTTGGCGGTCGGCCTGGGTCAACTTCAAAGCATAAAGAATAGTAGTTGTGACTCTCATTGGACAGAAATACTAGATTTTTATATTTCAATTATTACACTATACACTATAATAAATGATCACAGTTAGCAAGAACAAATGAGTATATTTTTTTAAGTTTGCCTCGTATGAAGTACCCAAGCTGAATTGGCATCATCTCTTAGTGTGAAGTGCAAACAAAATGTGTATCACTTTTGAAGAAAATAGATACTCTGAAAGTAGGTGATTTGTTTTTTTTTTATTTATTTATTAATTTATCAATTTATTTTATCGAAACATTTCTCTACTTATTTATATATTTATTTATCTGTTGATATATTTATCTTTTTAGTTATTAACATTTTATTAATTTATCTTTATTCCCTTGCATATCCTATCAAAACATTTAATTAGTGTCTCATGATGACCAAAATGTTGAGTAGTAATATAAGTTATTGGCCTGAATAGAAATATTTTGCTTTGTGAATATTTTCTGTCTCCTGCTTGTTTATTTTCTATAACAAATAACTTTGTCAGTTTAAGCCTGTTAAGATCCATGTTTAAAAAATCTTTTGGGACAGGATTCTTCTCAAATAGGATAACCAAAATTATATTTGTTCACCTGAGCTTGAATATATATATATATATATATATATATATATATATATATATATATATATATATATATATATATATATATATATATATATATATATATATATATATATATATATATATATATATATATATATATATATATATATAAATATATATATATATATATATATATATATATATATATATATATATATATATATATATATATATATATATATATATATATATATATATATATATATATATATATATATATATATATATATATATATATATATATATATATATAATATATATATATATATAATATATATATATATATATAATATATATATATATATATATATATATATATATATATATATATATATATATATATATATATATATATATATATATATATATATATATGCATGTATGTATATATATTATATATATATATATATATATATATATATATATATATATATATATATATATATATATATATATATATATATATATATATATATATATATATATATATATATATATATATATATATATATATATATGCATATATATATATATATATATATATATATATATCTTCTTCTTCTTCTCCGTCTACATCTTTTCCCACTTTTATGTGGGGTCGATGTTTCTGGCCAGTTAACTGTACTGGCCATATTTTGGTTTTGGCAACATTTTTATGGCCGGATGCCCTTCCTGCCGCCAACCCTCCCCATTTACCCGGGCTTGGGACCGGCACCAAGTTGATGCTGGCTTGCCCCCCTCAGTGGCTGGGTTATATATATATATATATATATATATATATATATATATATATATATATATATATATATATATATATATATATATATATATATATATATATATATATATATATATATATATATATGTATATATATATATATATATATATATATATATATATATATATATATATATATATATATATATATATATATATATATATATATATATATATATATATATATATATATATATATATATATATATATTGTTTACCATTACTCTTCGCTACATTTCATTCTAGGTAGAGGATGCCTTATATTGCTAGAAGTCTTTATCTTCAATATATGTAATAGCATTAGTGACTTTTGAGGTATTGTTGCAGAGTTCAGCAGTAGTATGTCATAGTTCATTATGCATTACATTTTTGTGAAAATTAATATAATGGGACCTATAACACACCCATAGTGGGAATACCCGAGAAAACCAAATAATAAGGAAATATATCACCCTTGGCAGATACTTGCTGCGTTGCTGAGTTGATAAATATATTCCCATCTTCTTTACCTTGTTATAGAGGTTATGATGGTCGATCTCCTCAATGAACTTTGCTGACAAGAGGCAGATGTTAGTACAAGTTATTCTATATTTATAACACGAATAATTGCTTTAGCATGACGGCTTAGCTATTGAAAGAGACAATTTTTTCTTAAAGAGGAAGATGCTGCATTCAGTATAGAAAATATAATTTGCATATATATATATATATATATATATATATATATATATATATATATATATATATATATATATATATATAAATCAAGAAAGAACAGACGTTCAGTAATAGGCTTTTGAAGAGATGTAAGGATGCCATTTCATTCTGATGGTTATTGCCAGCTCTTAGTGTCTGCAGCTTCCTGTCACAAGTGTTGCTATGTCTAAGAATTGATTCAATAGGAAAAACGAGATTACTTTTATTAAGCATGTTGGCAGTATGGAGTTGATGAGAATTCTTATAATCAAAATGGCTGATTTTTTTTTCACCTCATAATGCATCCCTTGGCTAAAGAGAACGACCGACTCGTGAAGCATTTTCTATTCTTAAGAGCTCACTTTACTATTCCAGTAATTTCAGGATAGTTTTAAATTATTACTCTGATGAAATTGCTGATTAATACCAGTATTTTGATATCAGTATTCTTACTTTGTTCCCTATGTTACCTTGTCATAGGCTTCAGCCTTTTCATTATCATTGTCAATTTTCGTAACCCTGAACACAGCAAGTACTAGTTAGACACGGCAATTTTATTTAATTATCCTTGCCTTAGAAAAAAAATATTATATAATTTCCCTGGCTACATATAAACTATTTAGCAGGACAAGAAGTATCTATTTAATACCACTAAAACAAAATACGATAATCGCCAACTCATCAAAATGTTTCATAATTTTACACATTGCTTTTAGTTATTCCATAGAGACAGAGAAAGAAGTTTCAAAGGGCTGTTCAGCATTATATATACAGGATATATACGTCTCCTCTTCATGCTTTAAATATTTTCAATATACTATCATCCCAGTTCTTCGCGAAGATTGCTGATTTTAGCACGAGAAACAGATGTTCTTCGAGTATTATTCTCAGGTATCTCTCTCTCTCTCTCTCTCTCTCTCTCTCTCTCTCTCTCTCTCTCTCTCTCTCTCTCTCTCTCTCTCTCTCTCTCTCTCTCTCTCTCCTTCCATTTTAAGTAATTATCTACTAGTCGGGTCTAAGGCCTCAATTCCGTGACCATTCTCTGGCTAAGATGTTTTGACAACTGATTTGACTTCTTCGGACATTTTATAAAAAAAATTTAGCCCCCCTGGTCCCTCCCAAAATTCCCGGCATTTTTTTTCCAGCGGGCCAAATCCAAGATAACCACCACAGATTTCATGAAAAATTAACTTTTGAACCGGGGCACCTAGATTCATGTATGAATACACTTTTCTGGGTAAATTGACCATGGGGATTCCAATTCTGACATCAGTTTGCTATTTTTACATTATTTTGACCCAAAAATCCAAGATGACCACAATTCAGTGGAGCGAAAATGTAACATGAAAAAGTAAACCTATTATCATCAGTAAAGTCTGTTTGTCAGCTAAATCTATCTGCTAATGTAACTGGAACTTCTGGAGGTGACATATTGATTTAAGGTAAATGTCACGTGGTATAGTCAAGGTCATTCAAATGTCATCTTCAAGGCAATATATAATAGTCATGGAATTGAGATCCTGGATCAACTAGCATAAAGTTAGTGAGAAGCAAGCAGTTCGACGAGGTGAATAATATTTCTAGAGGTGAGCTCCATGTGGGATGAGAGCATACACTGGCTGAGAGCTACATTGGCTGATTTTATTTGTCATTTATGTAATGAATGTTACTTAGAGAAACAAATCCATTTTTGTGTACTTCTCCCTCAAATAATATCCGTATTTTTTTTTTTCCCACAGACTGGTATGATCCAACAAGAAAGCGTGATGTGTGATGCCATATCCACCAATCCATGCGTCCTCCAGTGTGGCAGGCCACGTGATGAAGTCACTGATTCAATTACCTCAACTGAAAAGTGGGAAAATCTCAAGACAAAGGCCCTGTTATGGAGGGGTCTTGAAAAATTTGGAGACGTGTATGGAACTGTGGATTGGGATAAGGGTCCCGTTGGACAATATGTACATGATACATGTAGGTTGACCTTTTCAAGTGGCAAGAAACTGGAACAGGCTATCAACAGACAGAGAAAACGGGAGGTCGATGAGAGCCAAGGTCAATCTTCTTCTAAATCTGATGACTGTTTCCCAGCTGCAGCTTCAGCTTCGAAGCAACTGCGTTCAAGTCTAGAACCAATCCATGATAAAACAAAATGTGTCTGGTGTTTTAAACCAGAGTCGCTCATGCACCCAGAATCAAAACTGAGTCTAATTTTATATAATCATGCTTGGGAAGCATTCAAAAGCCACACAGTAGCCTTAGAAGATCAAATAATGCGAGACAGAATCAACTGTCTGATCAACTATGCAAATGATCAGCCCTATTCACTTGAAATCAGGTATCACTCAAACACTGATTAAAACATGTGTGTAGTGACCAGAAAATGAGTGAAGATGATAAGCTCCCACGCTTGCATAACGTCACTTTCCTTGAGGCTCAGACTATGTTCTTTGATCACATCATAATAGTCATCTTTGAGGAACATGAGCTAAGGTCACTACAGAACCTCCTTCAAGACTACAAATCTATCATATTTCGGCATGGTTTCTGGCATCTGGAATCAAGTCATCCTACATCAAAGACATTCTGACCCAAGAGTTTGGGGGCAAGGTCAGTTTCCACTCATTCCCTCAGAGGAAGCAGAGAGACCTAGTATATGACACATCTGGGGGTGGTACTTATGTCGAAGCAGCACTCTTCTCCATTGGTGTCAGAAGTGAGCAACTGGTGCATAATGTAGTTGAATGGCTCAGAGATGACATCAAGACCATCAAACTCATCCCATGGCCACCGAGGATTGAGAAGCCAGAGGATGAGGAAGAGCTCTCACTTCTCCTGGTACAGCTGCTATCTGCTTTGCGGGTAAAGAAGGAGGTAGATCTTTCTCCAAGAACATGCTGTCTTGCTTCTCTCATCATACAATACATTGCAAAGCAACTCACCACTTCTGCCATCAATGCCACCTCCACCCTTCATGGGATTACTTGCAGCAAGGAACTTGTTGACTCTTACTACAAGCTGGGCATGTGGATCATCTACTCTAATGTGCTTCTCCTGTGTGACGTTTGGACCATGCATGACCTCAAGCTGTGTTCAGTCTGCCCTAACGAGATTGCTGAAGGGGTACCAAGCATCAGTATCATTGATAACTATGACTTTCTCAATGACAATAGGACAGGAGAGGGTACTGCACACCTCTGTAACTGGAAGTATCTTCACTGTCTAGAACGTCTAGTACAGAAGGAAGATGATTCCACAGAGGACAGACATGAACGCATTAATGATACTAAGAATGTGTCATTGGCACTGATTGAGAAGGCAATTGAGATGCAGACAGTTATGTCATATAGGATCATCAAGATTAGTGAGCCTGCCATTCAGCCTAAGCCAGCTACTTTTTCATCAAGTACAGGGTCACAGCACAAGCGGAGCGTTATTCATGCTCTTGCTCGCTTGGACTTGCATGGTGACCGCCCTGATGCAAACAAGCAGACTACCCCTTCTTTTAATGGATTTCACACTGACTTGAATGTGGGAAAGGGGAAGAAC
>JAXCGZ010018888.1:75000-92500 GCA_037179515.1 Halocaridina rubra
ATGGAAGGCTCACAACTAATGGCCCCCAGTACCCGGCATAGTGGGGTGCGAAAAATCTCCGGGGATCGTGTTTACTCCACCATTGGCTTGAGGGCAGACACGCCTGGTGGTAGTAATGGTGCTGCTCTTAACCTTGCACCTCCTAATAGATCTGCTTCTTTCACTCTTCACTATTCAAACATTCGTGGGCTGAACTCTAATCTTTCGTCTGTGGAACAGCACTTGGGCACTTTCCTCCCTAACCTCCTCCTCCTATCTGAAACCCAGTTGTCTATACATGCTTCCACTGACCCTTTCCAAGTCTCCCACTATAATCTGTATACTCGTTTTCGTTCCAAAGGTGGGGTCTGTGCTTACTGCAACATTAACACTCCTACTGTGAGGCTCATGCACCTTGAATCTCCTGACTTTGATGTTCTCTGGCTAAAAGTCTATCTCTCCACTACCACTATCATCCTTTGCTTCTGCTACTGTTCTCCAAACTCCACCGAGTTTGTGTCTTTCTTTGAATATCTCTCCTCGTGCCATGAGTCCTTGCTATCTTCTCACCCACATGCCGAAGTTCTCTACATTGGAGACTTCAATGTACACCACAGTGAGTGGCTTCATTCTTCTCACACTAATGTGGGAG
Organism: Halocaridina rubra; assembly: GCA_037179515.1. Classification (NCBI taxonomy): domain Eukaryota; kingdom Metazoa; phylum Arthropoda; class Malacostraca; order Decapoda; family Atyidae; genus Halocaridina; species Halocaridina rubra. Next base: position 75,632 of record JAXCGZ010018888.1, read on the forward strand.
GAAGCGAGGCTCTTGCTTTCTCTATTACTCATGATCTGGAGCAAATTATCAAACATCCTACTCGTGTTCCTGATCGTCACGAACATGCTGCTAACACTCTTGACCTTTTTTGTACTTCTAACCCTTTAAACTACTCTTATTCCGTGCTTCCCTCTCTTGGTAAATCTGACCACTCTATGATCTCTGTCTCTTCCATTTTCGCTCCCACACCAGCAATCCCTCCTACTCAACGCTGCCTTTGGCACTTCGAGCGAACTCAATATGAAAATTTGCGTAACTTTCTCTTTGACTTTCCATGGGATAACTACTGCTTTCGGTCCCGCAACCCTGATCGGGTAGCTGTAAAAGTTGCTGAGATCGTGACCACGGGAATGAAGGCGTACATCCCCTCTTCTACAAAAACTTTCTCTCCCCCTAAACCTTGGTTTGACCGTGCCTGCTCCACGGCTATCCAGGCTAAGAATCAGGCTCACTGATCTTACCAAGCCTCTCCTTCCGGTTTAACTCCCTCTGCTTTTATTATAGCTAGGAATCGCTGTACAGCTCAGATTCGAAGGTCTAAGTCTTCCTTTATAAGAAGGAAAGTTGATGACCTTAACTCCTCTCCCACTGACAAATGCTTCTGGTCCTTAGCCAAAAACCTCTCCAAAAACTTCTGTAACTCAAGCTTTCCCCCTCTCATTCATTCCGATGGTTCTATAGCTTGCTCTCCCACTGACAAAGCCACTCTCTTTGGCTCTCATTTTTCTGCCAACTCTTCTATCAACGATTCCAGCGCACCTGTTCCTCAGTCTTTTCCCCTCTCTAACCCTATGCCCTCCCTTATCCTTTCTTCACGCAAAGTTCATAATGTTCTTCGCTCACTAAAGACAAACAAGGCATCTGGTCTGGATGGTATCCCTGCAAGGTTCCTTAAGGAGTTTGCAGATGAACTGGCTCCCTTGCTTTGCCATCTTTTTCGCTCATTCTGTCAACCAGTATCTATCCTTCATCTTGGAAGCATGCTCTAGTTCAACCTGTTCCTAAGAAGGGTGACCGCTCTATTCCTTCTAACTACCGACCTATTGCTCTAACCTCCTCTATTGCTAAAGTTTTCGAAACTTTGCTCAATGCTCACTTCTTGAAACGCCTTGAATCTAACTCACTTATCTCTGATCACCAGTATAGCTTCCACAAGGCAAGATCCACTGGTGATCTCCTGTCCTATCTTACTCATGTATGGTCATCTTCTCTGAGGAACTATGGGGAATCCCTTGTCGTCGCCCTTGATATCTCTAAGGCTTTTGACAGAGTCTGGCACAAGGCTCTGTTGGCCAAACTCCCTACCTATGGCTTTACCCCTTCTTTCTGTTCTCTGATTTCCAGTTTTCTTACTGACCGTTCTATACCTGTAGTTGTTGATGGCGCGACATCTAGCTCTTTCTCTGTGTCCAGTGGTGTTCCACAGGGCTCTGTTCTTTCACCTACTCTCTTCCTTCTCTTCATCAATGATCTTCTACAATCCCCATCTTCCTCTCTTCTTCATGCCTTTGCCGATGATTCTACCCTTCACTTTTCCTCTGCCTTTTCTTCTCAACCTTCATCTGTTACTCGTAATCAATCTCGTATCATTCTTTCTTCTACTCTTAACTCCGATTTGCAGAGAGTATCTGAATGGGGCACTCAAAATTTAGTTAAATTCAGTGCCTCCAAGACACAGTTTCTGGCTATCTCTTTATCTTCTTCTCCTCCTGATAACCCTATTGTCTTCGAAACTAATGAAATTTACCCTCTTAACTCTATCAATATATTAGGAATCCATATAGCCTCTAACTTGTCTTGGAGGAATCACATAATCCAATTTTCTAAATCTTCATCCAAAAAATTGGGGGTTTTGTTTCGTTTTCGTTATTACTTTTCCTCACTGCAGTTACTTAAAATTTACAAAGGTCTTATCCGCCCCTGCTTAGAATACTGCTCACACATCTGGGGTGCTTATTCCTTTACTTATCTCCTTGATAGGGTTGAATCTAAGGCAGTCAGACTCATTAATAATCCTTTTCTTACTTCTAACCTGGATTCTCTCTCTCTTCGCCGTAAGGTATCTTCCCTTTCGCTTTTCTATCGCTACTACTTCCATCGCTGCTCTGATGAGTTGGCGAGTTGCATCCCTCCTCCACTGCCGAGGCTGCGTAACACTCGCCAAGCGGCCTCATCTCACAGGTACTGTGTCGAGATTTGTAGCTCGCGGATTGGTCGGTGCAGCGACTGCTTCTTCCCATCTACCTCCAGACTCTGGAACTCTCTTCCTCCTTCTGTCTTTTCTAGTTCTTATGACCTTTCATCCTTCAAAAAGCAGATCTATCGTCATCTCAGAGCCTAGTCCTCCATATCTCTGGGTCCTCTTTACTTTAACTGTTTTTTCTGTCTGTCGTTTTCCTTTGTGTGACATTACCTCATCTCTGCCTTGCCCTTAACCTTTTTCTTTTCCTTCGTCTTGGTATTTTCTCGTGCCCGGGCCTTTGTTGATGAGGGCAGTTTCTGCCTGTCCCGGTGTCACACTCAAAAAAAAAAAAAAAAAAAAAAAAAAAAAAAAAAATATATATATATATATATATATATATATATATATATATATATATATATATATATATATATATATATATACATATATATATATATATATATATATATATATATATATATATATATATATATATATATATATATATATATATATATATATATATATATATATATATATATATATATATATATATATATATATATATATATATATATATATATATATATATATATATATATATATATATATATATATATATACACACACACACATATATATATATATATATATATATATATATATATATATATATATATATATATATATATATATATATATATATATATATATATATATATATATATATATATATATATATATATATATATATATATATATATATATATATATATATATATATATATATATATATATATATATATATATATATATATATATATATATATATATATATATATATATATATATATATATATATATATATATATATATATATATATATATATATATATATATATATATATATATATATATATATATATATATATATATATATATATATATATATATATATATATATATATATATATATATATGTATACTGCTGTATGTGTATAAAATACTCACAAATCCTTCAGTCCCACAAATCCTGTAAATGCATTATCTTGCACTTCAACAGCATCAGAGCTAATGTGCAATACTTCCAGATTTGGTAAAGAAATAGTTCCAGAGGTCAGAGTTAAGTCAACCTAAGCATAGTAAAATAGAACGAGGGACTGGAATAAATATGAAATTTTCATACACTGGCCATTTCTAGTTACATTTATACATTAATAAAGATTGCCCAATAGAGGAAAAATCCAAAGAATCTTTCTAGTTTTTGTGATTATTAGTTTCGAGATCAAAGATATGCTAAAATCTAGAAATGTATTTATTTTTCTTTTTGTATTTTCTCTTGACAATAATTGTTCACCTTATCAAAGGACACTACTTTTATATGGTAACAGTTGAAAATTTAAATTGAAAGAAAAAATGCTTAAAATATCCTTCCTTTTGTGTCTTGAATTTAAAGGGTCATTATTCAGGCATTGTGACACAGTTAGTAGCTTTCAGTGTACAATCAAGAACTGTCTTTGTACTAGAATTTATAGTAAGGGTTCAGTTAATTATCCCAATACTGTATTAATGAAGTCTATTCTAAATCACTCCAAAGAGGTTTGCAAAAGGAACTGAGAGAGGAGCAAAGACTCACGTCGTAAAGATAGAGATTAACAACGTTGGGTATATTACTCTCAGATGGTACCGAAACTGGGTAAGCTATTCTTGTGCTGGGATTTTGTGCCCTCCTTTCTTTAGGTGAAAGGCTTCTTGAACCTAAACACGGGTCTACCAAGGTATTGTTGCAGTCCTGGAAATGCACACAGTATAACATTTCACATGAAATCATTTCGAAAATGCTCTTGAAACGTCTTTTGCAATGATTTGGCAATAAAAAAACAACAACACAAAATGAGTCTTAAAGTAATCTCTGTTGTGTGGCGACATACTGATTGTCAATTTTAAGGCGGTGCTTAATTCGATGATAATTAATGCATCCTTCCTATGGTATAGAAAATTAAAGCAAATCCAAAACTTCAAATCAAACCTAACGACATTACTTGCCATTAAGAAATACTTCCCAAATTAGAAATATAAATGAATAAATTTTAAGTAATGATTTTGGCATGAAAGTCTCATTTTATTGCTCCAAAATAAAGTAGGTAAGAGATAAAAGGAAAATATTTATAAATGCAAGATAGAATTATCACCTGGTAAATCAACGTATTGAGATTCGTAAGCTCAGAAAATGGGAAAGTTATATGATTCCATGATTCATCCAAACACACTCTTAGAGCTGTGACTCTATCAGAGTTATGGAAAAAGTAGCCACTGACATCTATAGCAGTTTGACATGGATAGTGTGGCTCCAACACGACATCCACGCTGAAAGTACAAGCATTTCATTTCACTGAAGTTATGTCAAAGTTAACTACTTAATTGGGAGTCATAAATGTATACTGGTATATCAATTTGGAAAAAATAATATACTCTAAGGAACCTGAATATATAACTTGGTGGTCATGTAATAAGAAAACACAAAAATAAAAGCTATTATGTTGAGTTTTAACTTTCAAAAAAGTTCCTACCTCTTCTCCTTTGTCATACCGTATATTATAAAGCGCTTTTATATTCAAAAAGTGAAGTATTCATTTTTGAAATGGCAATAGCTACTGCATTAAATTTAACATATTATGCTGTCCCCGTTTTGTAGTATATCTTAGTATCTGATAATATTGACTTATGTTTGATGAAGAGATGCAGCCCCTTATAGGTCTTATTGTGGAACTCACCTGAAATCATGAACAGCAAAAATGTCGAAGTCACACCTCGTACAGAAATCACATGTTAGTGATATTTTGCCACTGCACTGAAAATTATATAGAAATACTAAATGCAAATGGATTTAATGTACGCTGTTGAAATATGAGCCTCAATATCATCATCATCATCATCATCATTATTCTTCTTCTTCTTCTTCTTCTTCTTCTTCTTCTTCTTCTTATTATTATTATTATTATTATTATTATTATTATTATTATTATTATTATTATTATTATTATTATTATTATTATTATTATTATTATTATTATTATTATTATTATTATTATTATTATTATTATTATTATCATTATTATTATTATTCTTGTTTTCTTCGTGCCTGGGCCGTATGAAAAAAAAAATAGCTCAAACAGGAGGAGCACCTTGATGAGGAAGAGGAATAAGAGAAGACAGAAAAAATGAAACTACATGAAACGGTACAGTTCATTTTTGCAAAACTGACATTATTCCACTATATTCGAAAAATTCGGAATCAAAGTCTGAGTAATGAAACTTTTTTTTTTTTTTTTGCATCTTGTTTAAGCTTCTGAAACTTCATTCACTCAACGGCATGGCTACACAACTTCATTCCTCTTCCTTTTGGTGCTTTGAAATAAAATATTTCATTACTCATTGGCTATATATCTGACAAGAAAAAATGCACGACCCCGTTCCTAGTGAGTGTGAATAAGCCAGGGTGGAACCCGATGCAATGGGTGATTAACACTGTCATAAATTTCATACAGGAAACAAAACGACCTATTAATAGCACTTTTGATGCCACAAGTCTGGGCTTTTTCATTCAGGAGATAAAAATTTAACTGATGGCAAGTTTCTATTCCCATAATCTAAGATGAGAATTCTCAGCCGATGATCAAAGTGGGGAGCAATACTCCAGACTAGGAAGTAAAAAAAAAGGAGTAAAATTATTCATCACAACGTTTTTCTCTCAAAAAAATCTTATCCTGCATTTAAAGCTAAAGAAGAATAGGATCCAAATTTTTTTTTCTGCCAAATTATCATAGTCATTTTTCCTCAATATAATAAATGAAAGGTCATTTCTAATACTGTCATTAAGTATATATTGTAAAAGGAAAGTTATTCCTGATATACTTCTAGCATTTAATATAAGATTAAATTCTACCATGCATTGTGACTACGTCATATACTGATTAACCACTAAATTGTTACACCAAAATGTTCTCATAGCCTCAAGCACTAAGCAAGAAAGTAAGGAGATTAATGGAGAGGATATTTTGCATCAGTTTATATTTCATTCATTTGATTTGAGAAATCTGACCTCTTCTGTGCAGTTGCAAGAGGAAGCGTACAACGGGTCCAAGTCAATACATGCTGTAAAATAAAAATAAATACTTAATAAACAGTTGGGTAAAACTCCACTCATTGTCTTGCGTCGTTCTGGATAATGCCTTTGTTTCAAAGGATAATATTCTATATGAATGGGCATAAACATTCACTGATCCACTTTCTTTCTTTTCTATGTTATGACCTGGCGTTTATTCGTGATTACCTAATTGTGATTACCTAATGTGTGTATGTGTGTGTGTATATGCGTGTATGTGTGCTTGACTGAAACTTTGGACCAAGAGAGTTGGATTCCAACCCTGATCTCTTACCTCTTGTGAGTTAGATGGAGTATTGTTCCTGATAATTCCTAAACAATTTCGTGAAATGATCATGCGAAAACAATCATGCGAAATTGTAAACACTCTTCATACAAAGGTGATTTAAGGATAGATAATAATAATACTTTATTTCCATTTCAATACAATGGGTATTCGTCAGCCAGGGTAAGCCCCAACCCCCCACTGTGGTGTCCACCCACAGCAGTTCCTGCCAGTAAACAGCTTAAACTCTCGGTCTTGGACGGGAACCGATCTTTCGACCTCATGAATGCGAAGCCAGCGCTGAATTATGCTTTGATCCACGTTGCTCTACGTAAACTAATTGTTTTCGCATGATCATTTCCCGAGATTGTATAGGCATCACCAGGAACAATAATCCATCTAACTCACAAGATGTGAGAGTTCAGGATTGGAATCCAACTCTCTTGGACCAAGGTTTCAGTAAAACACACATACACGCACATATACACACACATACACACTAACAAATCTAATAACTTCCTGATATTCTAAATTTTATATTACGATTTAGTTCATAAGTAACTTACATAGAAGTGTTGTTAACACCTTTACTAATAATTAATGAAATGATATGCAATGGTTTACGTTGCTACTTATAACCAAAGGAGAACAGAACTTTTGATGTACGTTTCTACTCATCATTTTAAGAAATGTCAAAGTTTGGGTTCCGTTGAAACCCATAGCGTACTTGCAACGGATATAGGTGCATTTGGAGGGAAGGCAGGCCTAGGGCAATCAGGACTGAAGGTTGTGGTCGTAGAGGTTGTCGTAGTGGTGCTTGGTGGTATTGTCGTGGTGGTGCTTGGTGGTGTTGTCGAAGTCGTCGGTATAGCTGTACAGAAGTATAATGAATTTAAATAACTGGCATTTTTAATTTCTTGAGATGGATATTTCAACCAAATTAAAAACACTATAAATGAATACCGTCACAACTTCAGATGGTCAGGTTCTTTATTGTTGGTGATATTTTCTAAAATACTCTAGATGGATAGATGCCACGTGTGTGTGTTGATATTCATCATATTAAAAATAAAAAAAATAAAAAAGTTACCTCTCCTACGTCATTTATGCGTCCTTCTATACATAACTGTTAGCTTGGATTCAATAATTTTTTTATTTCCATTAAATAAGAATATTAATTACTGAGCTGTATGCCAAAAAAAAAAAAATACAGTAGAATAACTATATATGAAATAATTATTTTACAGCTATAATATTTATAAAGAATGGACAAATATATGAAGAAGTAAGATGGGATATATAGATACTTCCTTCAGTTACGGCTCTCTTTCTATGCCTACATCAACACTGAATATTCTTGGATATTCATTATGCATCTCTTATTATCTCTTCACATCTGACAAGTCACAGCACTCCCCATATCTGTTTCTCTTTACTTTATATAGTCTTCGTGCCCAGGCCCGATGAGGGCTGTTTTATCTTATTTTTTTTTTTTTTTTGGCCGGTCCTGGTGTCACAATCATAAAAAAATAAATAGTACAAATAAATGAAAATCGTATCCATTTGTAACTTCAAGTAAGGGTATGCTATAATATATGAATATTTCTTAATATATTCTCAAGACAGCTTAAATAAAATACAGGAAAACTACGAAAAAACTTAACGTATAACATTAACATAAAAGATACAAAAGAAGATCTAGTATTACCGAGACAAGAGACCCTGCATAGGAATCCTTGGGAGGAAAAGGAGTCTCCGTTGCTCTTGAACGACACTTTCAGATTATCTTCGGTAGTCGTACTAAAACCATTGATGCGACCACATCGTCTGAGTAAGAGAGATTTGGATTATAATTACTGAAGGAGGATATGATATTTCTACTCAGGTCTTCTTCAGCTGGCTTCAATGAAAGCTTCTGGGAAAAGACATTACCTATCTATGGCTTTATGACTGCAACTCATAGATGGATGAGAGGGAATGTGTTTGCATGTCTGCATTTACCTAATTTCATTTAGATAACTGTTTTCATGGGGAAGCATCCTACGCTCGTAATTCCCCGTCTCCCGGTGGGTTTAACTTTAACTCAGTAACACTAAGCATATCTATTCTTAAAATCATAAATGCACTTATCATATACCGTTTCCTTGCATAAAGAATTCCAACTATCAAATATTCTAAGGGGGAAAAAATATGTACTTACTTGCATGCTGCAAAGAGAGATACTAACGAGACCTCGGAATATGAACCACCCATATTAAATTATCGTTCCCTATCAGCCACATCAAACCCATGGAAGAATTCAAAGCCATTGCCATATCGCCCCTCGTTCTCTAGCTTTGAGTGACAGTTATTTAGCATCGTCATCATCTCTTTATAACTGATCTTACATTATATGCTTCAAAGCATGTATTAGAATTGTCTACAAAGTATTTGTATGTATTTTTAGTGCTGATTCTCGAAACAGTGTTGCATATTAAAGCTTCTGCTTTACACAAATTCCTTAAATATTTCTTTTTCTCTATATCCTGAGCACCATCCCCTATGATTGCTAAGAAAACATATGTGGTCTTTATTATGCACTTCCGGAGACATATATACCAATACTTTCACCTTAGATCTTTTACGTTTACATATTCTTGAAGTCCCTCTCCTGTTAATAAATACTCGTACATGGGGCTTTCTTGCGCTCTTTTCCATTCTCATTAGTTTTCATTTAGAGGTATTGAATTTCATTAGCCACGTCTCTAATCACCCAAAGCAGACTACTTAGGTCTCCCTGAAGCTCTCCAACAATGTTTTCGCTTCTTGCAGGATCATGCAACTACTTAAAATTGCTTTTGCCTACTCCGGCAGATAATTTACACATATAAAGAACAAAAAATTATCCTAAAACTGATTTTAATGAACCCTGGAATGGGTAGAAAAATGTGTATATGTATGTGCATGTATGGCTGTATGTATTTTATATATACTTACCTCATTCTAATAACCCTATGCTCGTAACACCTGTCTCCTCGTCGGTGTGATTCTTTACTTACTTGCACTTATCATATCTATCCGTAAACCTAAGAACTATGAATTCAGATACTTTATCTATTTAGTCATGTAGGAAATTCCAATGATCAATTATTATTACACTAAAATGTATTCCCTTACACTTCGCAAAGAAGTTTTCTTAGGAAACTTCTAACTATGACCTCTAGTTTTAGAGCCACCCAAATCAAAATATCATCCTCTGTACACTCTCTCAAAATCATTATGGAATTTAAAAACGGTAATTCCTCTCTCCTTCTAAATTTAGGTGGGACCTAATGTAGCTCCTTCAACTTTTCTTCATAGCTGAGATTATCTATCGTAGTATGTCTTTAAATTTTCTCCATTACATGTACATGCTTTTTCAAGTGTGAATTCCAAAAGGGCACTGCATATACAAGCTTTGGCCTCGTGGAAGCTAAGTTATATTTCTAACCATTTTTTCATCCCTATGTCAGATGGCCCCACTTATGTTTGCTAAATATGTATATGCATTTTGGGGGAAAGTATTTGAAATTACTTTACATCACCCCCCAGATCTGCATCGTTCTCAGGTTTTTAAAGCACCTCTTCTGTTATCGAATACCCGGACATGTACCCTCCTGCACCGTAGACCATTGAATCTACTTAGTCACTTGCTTGACCTCTCACACAGATATTTGGTTTTCCTGATACTCTCCACCACTATTGTATCTTTTACTCTTTTTTATCATTGCATCTTCCGCAAGAATACTTAAAAATGCATTTGCAATCTCTGGCACGTTATTATCAGAGGAAAAAATGGCATTAAAGCTGACCCCTGTGGAGCTCCATTGCTAACCTTTCTTCACCCAAGCATTACATATCTTTCTCTGACCCTCTACTCCCTTCCTTCTACATTAGATTTTATCAACTTTATGACCTTTATACCAAATCTTACCATTACTTACAACTTGTAAATAAGTGTTCTATGTGAGACTGTGCCAAATAACCTCTGAAAATTCAAGACTATGCAATCTACCTAGCTTCCTCTTTCTTTTAAGATTAGGTTAACCTAATGATAAACTTCTAGTAAGTCAACCTAGACCTGCCTTTTTTGAAGGTAATTTGTATCGCTGACAGAAAATTGAAGGACTCCAATTAAGGAGAAGTGTGTTCTTTTCAGATTTTCCCCATAACTTTGCAAAATATGCTGGTCAACAATTGAGGCATATAGTTTAGAGCTGTGTCTCTCCTTCCCTTTTTGAGCGTAAGTACCGTGTACACTTGTTTCCAACGTCTTAGAATCTCGCCAGATTCAACTTACTTCTGAAATATGACGCATAGTTATACAAATAATAGTTCAGCACTTTTCTTAAGATGATATATCAAGAGGTCCGAAAGCTTTATCAGCAGCTAATTCCATTATTGCAATGCATACACTTTAAGTTGAAAAGACTATGGCCTTTAATGCTGTCCCTTGTTCTCTCTTTTCTGCAATATGAGAGGCTGGCGTATTTTTCATTGTAAATACTGGCTGAGCCTCCCTTTACAAACTACGTATGTCTATTTACTTTCGAAATACTTCCATCAGCGCCTTGCAATTTTAAAACTTCTTTGGCCTTTAATATCCTTCTGACAAAGCTGTGAAAAGTTTAAGATTCTCCATAGCTTCTCGCTCATATGCCATTGCTGCCATTTTTCATAAAGGCAACCCCCAAAAAATGGTTGAGATAATAGCCTTCTTCAACATAGAAACATGTCATAAGCAACACTTTCACCTTATCAGTCCTCTCAGAGCAATCAGCCTTATTATTTTGTAACCCTTTGGAAAAATTCCAACTCTGAAAATGTCTCCATATAATTTTGTCTCAGTAAGTGCTATCATATATGCCTTATTTTCATTGATCCTTTCATTGTATTTTAATGTCTTGACAGTTACCTAATCAGCATTTGAATAGGGATTCAATTAGGATCCGAAATATAGCATTGCTTTAAAAATTTTGCTTCATTGATGGGCTTCCTTACTATTTAGTGCTTTATGCTAACAGTTTGTACTTATATATATATATATATATATATATATATATATATATATATATATATATATATATATATATATATATATATATATATATATATATATATATATATATATATATATATATATATATATATATATAAATATATATATATATATATATATATATATATATATATATATATATATATATATATATATATATATATATATATATATATATATATATAATATATATATATATATATATATATATATATATATATATATATATATATATATATATATATATATATATATATATCCAATAAGCACATTATATATGTGAAAACATGAATCATTTTTTACCCCGACCGGGACTCGAACCTAGGACTTATGATTACTAAGTCAAGGCGCTACCACTACACCACAGAAGGTTAAAAGGAACCCAACCTTATAGCTTATATCTGCTATACGTAGGAATGAACGCATTCTAACTGAATGCCACTATGTTCATATTACAGATTCCCCAACCTCACTCGTGGCTTCATTTTAGCATTTAATTCAATTCCCAATCTCATTCGGGCCATGAAATAACCAATAAGCACATTATATATGTGAAAACATGAATCATTTTTTACCCCGACCGGGACTCGAACCTAGGACTTATGATTACTAAGTCAAGGCGCTACCACTACACCACAGAAGGTTAAAAGGAACCCAACCTTATAGCTTATATCTGCTATACGTAGGAATGAACGCATTCTAACTGAATGCCACTATGTTCATATTACAGATTCCCCAACCTCACTCGTGGCTTCATTTTAGCATTTAATTCAATTCCCAATCTCATTCGGGCCATGAAATAACCAATAAGCACATTATATATGTGAAAACATGAATCATTTTTTACCCCGACCGGGACTCGAACCTAGGACTTATGATTACTAAGTCAAGGCGCTACCACTACACCACAGAAGGTTAAAAGGAACCCAACCTTATAGCTTATATCTGCTATACGTAGGAATGAACGCATTCTAACTGAATGCCACTATGTTCATATTACAGATTCCCCAACCTCACTCGTGGCTTCATTTTAGCATTTAATTCAATTCCCAATCTCATTCGGGCCATGAAATAACCAATAAGCACATTATATATGTGAAAACATGAATCATTTTTTTTTTTTTTTTTTTTTTTTTTTTTTTTTTTACCCCGACCGGGACTCGAACCTAGGACTTATGATTACTAAGTGGTGTAGTGGTAGCGCCTTGACTTAGTAATCATAAGTCCTAGGTTCGAGTCCCGGTCGGGGTAAAAAATGATTCATGTTTTCACATATATAATGTGCTTATTGGTTATTTCATGGCCCGAATGAGATTGGGAATTGAATTAAATGCTAAAATGAAGCCACGAGTGAGGTTGGGGAATCTGTAATATGAACATAGTGGCATTCAGTTAGAATGCGTTCATTCCTACGTATAGCAGATATAAGCTATAAGGTTGGGTTCCTTTTAACCTTCTGTGGTGTAGTGGTAGCGCCTTGACTTAGTAATCATAAGTCCTAGGTTCGAGTCCCGGTCGGGGTAAAAAATGATTCATGTTTTCACATATATAATGTGCTTATTGGTTATTTCATGGCCCGAATGAGATTGGGAATTGAATTAAATGCTAAAATCAAGCCACGAGTGAGGTTGGGGAATCTGTAATATGAACATAGTGGCATTCAGTTAGAATGCGTTCATTCCTACGTATAGCAGATATAAGCTATAAGGTTGGGTTCCTTTTAACCTTCTGTGGTGTAGTGGTAGCGCCTTGACTTAGTAATCATAAGTCCTAGGTTCGAGTCCCGGTCGGGGTAAAAAATGATTCATGTTTTCACATATATAATGTGCTTATTGGTTATTTCATGGCCCGAATGAGATTGGGAATTGAATTAAATGCTAAAATGAAGCCACGAGTGAGGTTGGGGAATCTGTAATATGAACATAGTGGCATTCAGTTAGAATGCGTTCATTCCTACGTATAGCAGATATAAGCTATAAGGTTGGGTTCCTTTTAACCTTCTGTGGTGTAGTGGTAGCGCCTTGACTTAGTAATCATAAGTCCTAGGTTCGAGTCCCGGTCGGGGTAAAAAATGATTCATATATATATATATATATATACATATATATATATATATATATATATATATATATATATATATATATATATATATATATATATATATATATATATATATATATATATATATATTTATATATATATATATATATATATATATATATATATATATATATATATATATATATATATATATATATATATATATATATATATATATATATATATATATATATATATATATATATATATATATATGTATGTATATATATATATATATATATATATATATATATATATAAATATATATATATATATATATATATATATATATATATATATATATATATATATATATATATATATATATATATATATATATATATATATATATATATATATATATATATATATATATATATATATATATATATTTATATATGTGTGTGTGTGTGTGTGTGCGCGTGTCTGTTTTTGTGCGTGTGTGTGTGTGTGTGTGTTTTTGTGATTACCTAATTGTGTTTACGGGAAAGAGCCCAAAGCTCGTATCTTCCCGTCTCCTGATCGCTTCCATTTTATACTTAGTGATACTTATCATACCTGTCCTTAAAACTATGGATTGAGATAGCATTAACTACCTCCTCGCTTAGCCAATTCCAATTACCAACTACTCTTACGTTGAAAAAGTATTTCCTTACATCCTGCGAAGAAGTTTTCTTACGAAGCTTCAAACTATGACCTCTAGTTCTAGAGCCAGCCATATCAAAATATCGATCCCTATCCACTCTATCATAACCATGAAGGAATTTAAAGACTGTCACCATATCCCCCCTCACTCTTCTAGCTTCGAGTGATGGTAAGTCTAATTCCCTCAGCCTCTCATCATAACTGAGATTGCGTATTTCTGGCACCAGTTTCGTGGCATGTCTTTGAACTTTTTCAAGCTTAGCTATGTGCTTTTTCAAGTGCGGATTCCAAAAGGGGGCTGCATATTCGAGTTTTGGACTCACATAGGTTACATAAATATTTATGAACATTTCCTTGTCCATGTGCTTGAAGGCTACCCTTACATTTGATAAGAATGCATATGCTGCCCTTACTACGCCATTTATATGTATTTCTGGAGACAAATATGCCAGTATGTTTACTCCTAGATCTCTCTCATTTTCTGTCTCTTGAAGTTGTACTCCAGCCACCGAGTAGTCAAGCTTGGGCCTTCTTGCACTTGTACACATTCTCATTACCTTACATTTTGAAGTATTGAATTTCATTAGCCACTTTTCTGACCACTCATGCAAATTATTTAGATCCTCTTGAAGTTCTCTACCATTGTTCTCGTTTTTTACTTTCTTCACAATCTTTGCATCATCTGCAAACATATTCATGAATGAATTTACAGACTCTGGTAGGTCATTTACATATACAAGGAACAAAAGTGGCCCTAAAAACTGAACCCTGTGGAACTCCTCTACTAACTCTTCTCCATTCAGACACTGAGTGTCTTACTCTAACCCTCTGTTCCCTTCCTTCTAAGTAAGTCTTTATCCATTCCAAAACATTTCCACCTATTCTAGCCATTGATTGCAGCTTCCTAATAAGTCTCCCATGTGGAACAGTGTCAAACGCTTTCTGGAAGTCTAGGAATATGCAATCTGCCCTGCCCTCTCTTTCCTGTAAGATTTGGCTTACCTCATCATAAAATTCTAATAAGTTTGTTACTGTTGATCTACCTTCTCTGAAGCCATGTTGCCTCACTGACAAAAAGTTGAAGGATTCCAAGTGAAGAGAGATATGTTTCCTTAGTAGTTTCTCCATAACTTTGCAAACTATGCTGGTCAAGAAAACTGGTCTATAGTTCAGAGCCGTATCCCTCCTTCCCTTTTTGAAGATAGGTATCACATTTGCTTGTTTCCAGCATCTTGGAATCTCCTCCGACTCCAGTGACTCCTTAAATATGATACTTAGTGCCACTGATATTGTGTTTGCGCATTTTTTAAGCACATGAGGGGATATGTCATCGGGACCTGTAGCTTTATGAAGATCTAAATCCATCAGCACCTTGAATACCTCTGTGGCTGTAAGGTTGATGTTCTCTAATACCGGCCCTTGAGCTTCTATCACTGCAATCTGAGGGGGTGGGGTATTTTCTACTGTAAATACTGACTGAAACTCCTTGTTCAATTCTTTGCAGATCTCTTCATCCGTCTCAGTGATGCTTCCATCCGCTCTCTTTAGCCTTAAAACCTGTTCTTTTACCTTCAGTTTTCCTCTGATAAAGCTGTGGAAAAGCTTGGAATTTTCTTTAGCCTTCCTGGTGATGTCCCTCTCATAGTCTCTCTCTGCCTCTCTCCTTTTACTTAGGTAGTCATTTCTTGCTCTTTTGTAGGTTTGCCAGGCATTTATGTTTTTTCTCCTCATATACCTTTTCCAGCATTTGTCTCTCCACTCCTTAGCTCTTTTACACCCATTATCGAACCATTTCTCTCTGGCATGAATTACACCTACTTTGGTGACAGGTATGCAGCAATCTACTATCTTCCCATATTTCTCACAAAAGATGTCATACATTTCTTGTACAGATTTGTTGTAAAATAAGGTTCTCCAGTCAATAACTGCAAAAAGCTCATTCATTTTGATGAAACCTCCTTTCCGATAGTTCCTCCTCATGTCCTCAGTGCCTCTACTCTCAGGAAGAATATCTTCAATGATATACTCCATCAACAACACACAGTGGTCACTCTTTCCAATTGGTGGTTCATACTCAATTTTTTCAATATCCAACACATTATCTGTGAACACTAGATCAAGTAGTGATGGCTCATCCCCACCCCTGGCCCTTGTTGGTTCCATTACATGTTGGTGTAGGAAATTCCCTTGTACGCAATCTAGGAATCTTGCCCCGAATGAGTCCTCACCACTGTGTGGGTCAAGATTTATCCAATCTATCTCTTTATGATTAAAGTCTCCCATAATCAAAATCCTACATTTTTTCTCCCACGCCATGTTAACAACTGAGTTTATGACTTCAATAGTACCTATATGACTTTCCTCATAAATTTCAAGCCTATTTTGGTTCCTTGGTGGGTTGTATACAACAGTTA
>JAXCGZ010018888.1:100000-115000 GCA_037179515.1 Halocaridina rubra
TATATATATATATATATATATATATATATATATATATATATATATATATATATATATATAGTATATATATATATATATATATATATATATATATATATATATATATATATATATATATATATATATATATATATATATATATATATATATATATATATATATATATATATATATATATATATATATATATATATATATATATATATATATATATATATATATATATATATATATATATATATATATATATATATATATATATATATATATATATATATATATATATATATATATATATATATATGTATATATATATATATATATATATATATATATATATATATATATATATATATATATATATATATATATATATATATATATATATATATATATATATATATATATATATATAATATATATATATATATATATATATATATATATATATATATATATATATATATATATATATATATATATATATATATATATATATATATATATATATATATATATATATATATATATATATATATATATATATATATATATATATATATATATATATATATATATATATATATATATATATATATATATATATATATATATATATATATATATATATATATATATATATATATATATATATATATATATATATATATATATATATATATATATATATATATATATATATATATATATATATATATATATATATATATATATATATATATATATATATATATATATATATATATATATATATATATATATATATATATATATATATATATATATATATATATATATATATATATATATATATATATATATATATATATATATATATATATATATATATATATATATATATATATATATATATATATATATATATATATATATATATATATATATATAATATATATATATATATATATATATATATATATATATATATATATATATATATATATATATATATATATATATATATATATATATATATATATATATATATATATATATATATATATATATATATATATATATATATATATATATATATATATATATATATATATATATATATATATATATATATATATATATATATATATATATATATATATATATATATATATATATATATATATATATATATATATATATATATATATATATATATATATATATATATATATATATATATATATATATATATATATATATATATATATATATATATATATATATATATATATATATATATATATATATATATATATATATATATATATATATATATATATATATATATATATATATATATATATATATATATATATATATATATATATATATATATATATATATATATATATATATATATATATATATATATATATATATATATATATATATATATATATATATATATATATATATATATATATATATATATATATATATATATATATATATATATATATATATATATATATATATATATATATATATATATATATATATATATATATATATATATATATATATATATATATATATATATATATATATATATATATATATATATATATATATATATATATATATATATATATATATATATATATATATATATATATATATATATATATATATATATATATATATATATATATATATATATATATATATATATATATATATATATATATATATATATATATATATATATATATATATATATATATATATATATATATATATATATATATATATATATATATATATATATATATATATATATATATATATATATATATATATATATATATATATATATATATATATATATATATATATATATATATATATATATATATATATATATATATATATATATATATATATATATATATATATATATATATATATATATATATATATATATATATATATATATATATATATATATATATATATATATATATATATATATATATATATATATATATATATATATATATATATATATATATATATATATATATATATATATATATATATATATATATATATATATATATATATATATATATATATATATATATATATATATATATATATATATATATATATATATATATATATATATATATATATATATATATATATATATATATATATATATATATATATATATATATATATATATATATATATATATATATATATATATATATATATATATATATATATATATATATATATATATATATATATATATATATATATATATATATATATATATATATATATATATATATATATATATATATATATATATATATATATATATATATATATATATATATATATATATATATATATATATATATATATATATATATATATATATATATATATATATATATATATATATATATATATATATATATATATATATATATATATATATATATATATATATATATATATATATATATATATATATATATATATATATATATATATATATATATATATATACATATACATATATATATATATATATATATATATATATATATATATATATATATATATATATATATATATATATATATATATATATATATATATATATATATATATATATATATATATATATATAAATATATATATATATATATATATATATATATATATATATATATATATATATATATATATATATATATATATATATATATATATATATATATATATATATATATTTACCATGTAACCTCACCACTCCACCACCCTATTTCTCATTCACACTGATGTCCTGTCTTTCTCTTGCTGACTTTCATTACTCTTTGTTCCAGTGAAAGGATCCACCTCTTCAAGTTCACCTCAGGCTGTTCCCTACTCTCGGTACATATCACAATGTCATAAGAAAGCATCAAAGTTAACGGTGACTCCTGTCTGATTTCGTCTGTCAACCTGTCCATTACTACTGCAGACAAGAAAGGGCTAAAGTTCGAATCTTGAAGCAACCGTGCCCCCCACTTTGAATCAAGCATTTAATTCTTCAAAACACATCACCTTTGTCACATTAGCCTTATATACATCTTAAACCCTTAATTTGATTCTTCCACAGCTTCTCTCTAGGCACGCTGTCTTGCTCCTTTTCTTTTGTTCCATAACCATTCTCAATGCATAAGCATTTAGTCCTTCATGGCATAAAATCATATTGCTACTCGCAAATATGTGTGTGTGTATATATATATATATATATATATATATATATATATATATATATATATATATATATATATATATATATATATATATATATATATATATATATATATATATATATATATATATATATATATATATATATATATATATATATATATATATATATATATATGTATATATATATATATATATATATACTATATATATATATATATATATATATATATATATATATATATATATA
Organism: Halocaridina rubra; assembly: GCA_037179515.1. NCBI lineage: Eukaryota > Metazoa > Arthropoda > Malacostraca > Decapoda > Atyidae > Halocaridina > Halocaridina rubra. Next base: position 103,509 of record JAXCGZ010018888.1, read on the forward strand.
TATATATATATATATATATATATATATATATATATATATATATATATATATATATATATATATATATATATATATATAGATATGACTCATTCCTCCTAATATTTATATATATATATATATATATATATATATATATATATATATATATATATATATATATATATATATATATATATATATATATATATATATATATATATATATAGTATATATATATATATATATATATATATATATATATATATATATATATATATATATATATATATATATATATATATATATATATATATATATATATATATATATATATATATATATATATATATATATATATATATATATATATATATATATATATATATATATATATATATATATATATATATATATATATATATATATATATATATATATATATATATATATATATATATATATATATATATATATATATATATATATATATATATATATATATATATATATATATATATATATATATATATATATATACTATCTACCTTGGCTGTCTCCCCCAAGTGGGGGGTAGCCGAAATAAAAAAAAAAACAATAAGGGGATTACTTTGCTCTATGGGCAATGACGAGGTAGCTAGCAACCGTTCATATGGTACTGTTGGAGTGCCACAGCCCATCCTCCTGGCTCTTCCACAACCTGTGTCGCTTCATAAATGCCAACTCCCCTACTACCCCTACCACAGGGCTACCTCTGTAGGATGCAGCCCCATGGTAACAGCAGATGCCCATCAGAGCTGCGTCATAATCGCTCGCCACTCATTCCTATTCCTAGCACGCTCACTTGCTTCCCTCACATCCATCCTCCTATCATTCACGGCTCTCCTTACTCCATCCATCCACCCAAACCTAGGCCTCCCTCTAGCATTTCTCCCATCAACTCTAGCATTCATCACCTTTTTCAGCAGTCTTTCATCATCCATCGTCTTCACACGGCCAAACCATCTCAGAACATTCATATCTACTCTGTCTGCAAATTCTCTCCTCACACCCATTCTTCCTCTCACCACTTCATTCCTAACCCAATCCAGCCGAGATACACCAAGTATACTCCTCAGGCATTTCATCTCAAACCGATCAGGAGACGGGAAGATACGAGCTTTGGGCTCTTTCCCGTAAACACAAATAGGTAATCACAATTAGGTAATCACATTTAGTTTCCGTCTCTCACTTACTTTCACACCCCATAACTCTGATCCATGCATCACAGTTGGCACAACCACTTTCTCATACAAAACTTTCTTAACATTCATTTTCAACCCTCTATTCTTCATCACTCCTTTCAATGCACCCAACACTATACATCCTTCATTCACCCTGTGACACACATCTGCTTCCACTCCACCATTTGCAGCTATAACCGAGCCTAAATACTTAAACTGATCAACTTCCTCTAGTGTCTCTCCATTCAACATAGCATTCAATCCAGCACCATCATCACTTCTTGTATACCTCATAACCTTACTATTTCACACATTCACTCACAACTTCCTTCTCTCACAGACCATTCCAAATTCCGACACTAACTGACACAGCTTTTCCTCAGAATCTGCCACCACCAGAGTATCATCTGTAAACAGCAACTGATTCAGCTCCCACTCGTTATCATCCCCATTTACCATTCTCAAACCTCGACTACGCACTCGCTCATTCACCTCTCTTACGACTCCATCAATATACAAATTGAACAGCAATGGTGACATCACACATCCCTGTCTCAGTCCCACACTCACTGGAAACCCCTCACTCACTTCATTCCCTACCCTAACACAAGATCTACTGCCCTTTTACACACTCTTCACTGCATGCAACAATTTACCAATAATTCCATATGATCTCAAAACATTCCACATTGCCTCTCTATCATCTCTATCATAGGCTTTCTCAAGATCCAAAAATGCAAAATACACATCCTTATCCTTTGCTATATATTTCTCACATAACTGCATAACTATAAAAATCTGATCTATACAACCTCTACATCTCCTAAAATCACTCTGCACTTCCGCGATCACATATCCTGTCTAATTCCTAATCCTATTAATCAGTATACTAGTAATTATAAGTTCTAGGTTCGAGTCCCGGCCGGGGTAAAAAATGATTCATGTTCTCACATATGGAATGTGCTTGCTTGGTTATATATATATATATATATATATATATATATATATATATATATATATATATATATATATATATATATATATATATATATATGTATATATACTATATATATATATATATATATATATATATATATATATATATATATATATATATATATATATATATATATATATATATATATATATATATATATATATATATATATATATATATATATATATATATATATATATATATATATATATATATGTAGAGTGAGATATATATATATATATATATATATATATATATATATATATATATATATATATATATATATATATATATATATATATATATATATATATATATATATATATATATATATATATGTAGTCGCCGTGGCTCAGTCGGTAGCGTCTCCGACTCTGAGGCGTCAGGTCGAGGGTTCGCGCCCCGTCACGGTCTGAGGTTAGCAAAGGCATGCACTCAGCGTAAGGATTACATCTGCCAAAACAAGTCCTTCGCAAGAAGGCAACCGTCCTAGCCCTTGGTTGATAAGGGAGTCCGTGACGTAAAACCGGAACATATATATATATATATATATATATATATATATATATATATATATATATATATATATAAATATATATATATATATATATATATATATATATATATATATATATATATATATATATATATATATATATATATATATATATATATATATATATATATATATATATTTATGCATATATATATTTATATATATATATATATATATATATATATATATATATATATATATATATATATATATATATATATATATATATATATATATATATATATATATATATATATATATATATATATATATATATATATATATATATATATATATATATATATATATACTATATATATATATATATATATATATATATATATATATATATATATATATATATATATATATATATATATATATATATATATATATATATATATATATATATATATATATATATATATATATATATATATATATATATATATATATATATATATATATATATATATATATATATGTGATTACCTAATTGTGTGTGTGTGCGTGTGTGATTACCTAATTGTGATTACCTAATTGTGTTTACGGGAAAGAGCCCAAAGCTCGTATCTTCCCGTCTCCTGATCGGTTCCATTTTATACTTAGTGATACTTATCATACCTGTCCTTAAAACTATGGATTGAGATAGCATTAACTACCTCCTCGCTTAGCGAATTCCAATTATCAACTACTCTTACACTGAAAAAGTATTTCCTTACATCCTGCGAAGAAGTTTTCTTACGAAGCTTCAAACTATGACCTCTAGTTCTAGAGCCAGCCATATCAAAATATCCATCCCTATCCACTCTATCATAACCATGAAGGAATTTAAAGACTGTCACCATATCTCCCCTCACTCTTCTAGCTTCGAGTGATGGTAAGTCTAATTCCCTCAGCCTCTCATCATAACTGAGGTTGCGTATTTCTGGCACCAGTTTCGTGGCATGTCTTTGAACTTTTTCAAGCTTAGCTATGTGCTTTTTCAAGTGCGGATTCCAAAAGGGGGCTGCATATTCGAGTTTTGGCCTCACATAGGTTACATAATTATTTCTGAACATTTCCTTGTCCATGTGCCTGAAGGCTACCCTTACATTTGATAAGAATGCATATGCTGCCCTTACTATGCCATTTATATATATTTCTGGAGACAAATCTGCCAGTATGTTTACTGTGTGCGTGTGTGTGTGTGTGTGTGTGTGTGTTTTAAGACAGACAGACAGACAGACTGAAGGACAGAGATAGATAAAATCAGCTAATCACATTGTATAATAAGTCACCTTCAAAGCAACTTCTAAAACATTAAAATCAAAGTATTTAGACGTTTACAGAATTTAGGTGCTTGATCCATCAACTACATACCTGTAGTGTATATTCTTAACGTTCTGTCAAGCTTGTTGGATACTATTTCTCACATTATCAATGCAGTTGAACTAATGGAAAAACTAATTCGGAAGTTTAAAGTCCCGAAGTGTAATTAGTAAGCTTTCATGTTTGTTTATCTTTCTCCAATTCTTGAATATCTCTATAACGAACTTATCAGTTATGTATTTGCTCTTACCCTCACTTTAGATTATTCTTTCAACAAAACTGAGTATCAATGATGCCAAATTCGTTTTTAATGTTGAATATTATAAAACAAATTTTTGATAAGGCCATAAGTAAGCCTCTCCCCCCCTCCTCTCAAATTTATATATGGAATTATTTTGCAAAAGTAATATTCCCATTATATTTTATGCGCCTGCTGATTGGCTTAGATATATAGGTGACATTTTAGTAATATATTGATGTTAACACTCTTCTCTCAAAAAGAAATGCACTCTGGAAACTGATAAAGGTACTAGTGTAGTCATTTTAGATATATTAATTCATAGAGAGCCTTTCAATTGTAACTTCAGTTCTTTATAGATATTCAACAAATTATCTTTCGTATGTTCATTAAAATAATGTAAAAAACTTCTATATTTTCGTTCATGTGTTTGAGAGCATTAGTCATTGTGTTATCCACCTCATATTTTGTAATTATTTTTGTCAAATAAAGCCTTTAAAACATATTACAATAATAATAAAGTAGAGAAAGAACCCCCACCGCATGGCCTATGCTTCCCTTGCTTTTGTAAAATAAAGCCTTTAAAACATATTACAATAATAATAAAGTAGAGAAAGAACCCCCACCGCATGGCCTATGCTTCCCTTGCTTTTGTAAAATAAAGCCTTTAAAACATATTACAATAATAATAAAGTAGAGAAAGAACCCCCATACCGCATGGCCTATGCTTCCCTTGCTTTTCAGTTATCAAAAATATGAGATCGTTGTTCAAATTATTCTAAGTAAATCTCATCATCGCTTACAGTAACGCATTTAAAAATATTTAGATTTTTTTTTTTAAAAACATTGAAAATTATTTTACATTGGTCAAAAAAGAGTAAATCAGCACAAATATGCCGTTAAGCCAGGTCACTATTCTTAAGCAATATTTCCCACAGAATTAATTGGCCTCCAAGTAGCACAATAACTAATTACAATAACATTTATCTAGAAATCTTTTTTAATCCGTTTTCATACAAGTAATATCTAATTGTAGCTTTAATTTATGTCCCGGTCAATTTGTCTTGGATTGATTTATACGTCAATTTAAATTAAAAAAAAATATATTGGACTCATTTCTTAAACAGTGTAAACCCAGGACACCATTTGGTTAGTTAGGTAGACACACACAAATGGATTTCATAAAAGCATCTGACGCGGTTCTGTGAATGGCTAGGATCCAACGTGGGATCCTAACCATACACACTTTGAGAAATTATACGTAATCCAGATTAAATTAATCACGGTTTGGTGCCCTTAGGAAGTAATTATTTTTTGTGTTTATATGCTTCTGGTGTTGTATTATATTATCTGCTGTTGTACTTACAATGCTCTCTTGTACTTTCAGCTCAGTGTTTTAGTGAATAGCTCTGAAGATGGACAAAAAGACACATTGAAAGACCTCAGGACTCCATCGTTTCATTTTTCCTTCGTAGTGTATATCTATTCATTAATATATATATATATATATATATATATATATATATATATATATATATATATATATATATATATACATATGTATATATACGCACACATATATACACACACACACACATACACACACACACACACTAAGGGTTGAAAGATCTGAGAGGACTGGTGGAGGGATAGCACTGCTCATAAGTGAATATATATATATATATATATATATATATATATATATATATATATATATATATATATATATATGTATGTATGTATGTATGTATGTATGTATGTATGTATGTATGTATGTATGTATGTATGTATGTATGTATGTATGTATGTATGTATGTATGTATGTATGTATGTATGTATGTATGTATGTATATATATATATATATATATATATATATATATATATATATATATATATATATATATATATATATATATATATATATATATATATATATATATATATATATATATATATACATATGTATATATACGCACAGTAGAATTAAAAGATAGGATTCACAACAGTAAGGCAGATATAGTAGCAATTACAGAGACTAAGTTGAGTGAGGACATAAACAGTGTCACAGTTTTTCCTAAGGGCTTCAGAATACTAAGGGTCGAAAGATCTGAGAGGACTGGTGGAGGGATAGCACTGCTCATAAGTGAGAGGATTCAAGTTGAAGAAATAAACTTGGCTATAGAAAGTGAGTTCAGGGAATTTCTTGTTGCTCGCATAAATACTGGGTCAGAGAGCATTATAATAACTGTTGTATACAACCCACCAAGGAACCAAAATAGGCTTGAAGTTTATGAGGAAAGTCATATAGGTACTATTGAAGTCATAAACTCAGTTGTTAACATGGCACGGGAGAAAAAATGTAGGATTTTGATTATGGGAGACTTTAATCATAAAGAGATAGATTGGATAAATCTTGACCCACACAGTGGTGAGGACTCATTTGGGGCAAGATTCCTAGATTGCGTACAAGGGAATTTCCTACACCAACATGTAATGGAACCAACAAGAGCCAGGGGTGGGGATGAGCCATCACTACTTGATCTGGTGTTCACAGATAATGTGTTGGATATTGAAAATATTGAGTATGAACCACCAATTGGAAAGAGTGACCACTGTGTGTTGTTGATGGAGTATATCATTGGAGACATTCTTCCTGAGAGTAGAGGCACTGAGGACATGAGGAGGAACTATCCGAAAGGAGATTACATCAAAATGAATGAGCTTTTTGCAGTTATTGACTGGAGAACCTTATTTTACAACAAATCTGTACAAGAAATGTATGACATCTTTTGTGAGAAATATGGGAAGATAGTAGATTGCTGCATACCTGTCACCAAAGTAGGTGTAATTCATGCCAGAGAGAAATGGTTCGATAATGGGTGTAAAAGAGCTAAGGAGTGGAGAGACAAATGCTGGAAAAGGTATAGGAGGAGAAAAAACATAAATGCCTGGCAAACCTACAAAAGAGCAAGAAATGACTACCTAAGTAAAAGGAGAGAGGCAGAGAGAGATTATGAGAGGGACATCACCAGGAAGGCTAAAGAAAATCCCAAGCTTTTCCACAGCTTTATCAGAGGAAAACTGAAGGTAAAAGAACAGGTTTTAAGGCTAAAGAGAGCGGATGGAAGCATCACTGAGACGGACGAAGAGATCTGCAAAGAATTGAACAAGGAGTTTCAGTCAGTATTAACAGTAGAAAATACCCCACCCCCTCAGATTGCAGTGATAGAAGCTCAAGGGCCGGTATTAGAGAACATCAACCTTACAGCCACAGAGGTATGCAAAGCGCTGATGGATTTAGATGTTCATAAAGCTACAGGTCCTGATGACATATCCCCTCATGTGCTTAAAAAATGCGCAAACACAATATCAGTGGCACTAAGTATCATATTTAAGGAGTCACTGGAGTCGGGGGAGATTCCAAGATGCTGGAAACAAGCAAATGTGATACCTATCTTCAAAAAGGGAAGGAGGGATACGGCTCTGAACTATAGACCAGTTTCCTTGACCAGCATAGTTTGCAAACTTATGGAGAAACTACTAAGGAAACATATCTCTCTTCACTTGGAATCCTTCAACTTTTTGTCAGTGAGGCAACATGGCTTCAGAGAAGGAAGATCAACAGTAACAAACTTATTAGAATTTTATGATGAGGTAAGCCAAATCTTACAGGAAAGAGAGGGCTGGGCAGATTGCATATTCCTAGACTTCCAGAAAGCGTTTGACACTGTTCCACATGGGAGACTTATTAGGAAGCTGCAATCAATGGCTAGAATAGGTGGAAATGTCTTGGAATGGATAAAAACTTACTTAGAAGGAAGGGAACAGAGGGTTAGAGTAAGACACTCAGTGTCTGAATGGAGAAGAGTTAGTAGTGGAGTTCCACAGGGTTCAGTTTTAGGGCCACTTTTGTTCCTTGTATATGTAAATGACCTACCAGAGTCTGTAAATTCATTCATGAATATGTTTGCAGATGATGCAAAGATTGTGAAGAAAGTAAAAAACGAGAACAATGGTAGAGAACTTCAGGAGGATCTAAATAATCTGCATGAGTGGTCAGAAAAGTGGCTAATGAAATTCAATACCTCAAAATGTAAGGTAATGAGAATGGGTACAAGTGCAAGAAGGCCCAAGCTTGAATACTCGGTGGCTGGAGTACAACTTCAAGAGACAGAAAATGAGAGAGATCTAGGAGTAAACATACTGGCAGATTTGTCTCCAGAAATACATATAAATGGCGTAGTAAGGGCAGCATATGCATTCTTATCAAATGTAAGGGTAGCCTTCAGGCACATGGACAAGGAAATGTTCATAAATATTTATGTAACCTATGTGAGGCCAAAACTCGAATATGCAGCCCCCTTTTGGAATCCGCACTTGAAAAAGCACATAGCTAAGCTTGAAAAAGTTCAAAGACATGCCACGAAACTGGTGCCAGAAATACGCAATCTCGGTTATAATGAGAGGCTGAGGGAATTAGACTTGCCATCACTCGAAGCTAGAAGAGTAAGGGGGGATATGGTGACAGTCTTTAAATTCCTTCATGGTTATGATAGAGTGGATAGGGATCGATATTTCGATATGGCTGGCTCTAGAACTAGAGGTCATAGTTTGAAGCTTCGGAAGAAAACTTGTTTGCAGGATGTAAGGAAATACTTTTTCAGTGTAAGAGTAGTTGATAATTGGAATTCGCTAAGCGAGGAGGTAGTTAATGCTATCTCAATCCATAGTTTTAAGGACAGGTATGATAAGTATCACTAAGTCTAAAAATGGAACCGATCAGGAGACGGGAAGATACGAGCTTTGGGCTCTTTCCCGTAAACACAAGTAGGTAATCACAATTAGGTAATCACACTAAGGGTTGAAAGATCTGAGAGGACTGGTGGAGGGATAGCACTGCTCATAAGTGAAAGGATTCAAGTTGAAGAAATAAACTTGGCTATAGAAAGTGAGTTCAAGGAATTTCTTGTTGCTCGCATAAATACTGGGTCAGAGAGCATTATAATAACTGTTGTATACAACCCACCAAGGAACCAAAATAGGCTTGAAGTTTATGAGGAAAGTCATATAGGTACTATTGAAGTCATAAACTCAGTTGTTAACATGGCACGGGAAAAAAAAATGAAGGATTTTGATTATGGGAGACTTTAATAATAAAGAGATAGATTGGATAAATCTTGACCCACACAGTGGTGAGGACTCATTCGGGGCAAGATTCCTAGATTGCATACAAGGGAATTTCCTACACCAACATGTAATGGAACCAACAAGGGCCAGGGGTGGGGATGAGCCATCACTACTTGATCTAGTGTTCACAGATAATGTGTTGGATATTGAATAAATTGAGTATGAACCACCAATTGGAAAGAGTGACTACTGTGTGTTGTTGATGGAGTATATCATTGAAAATATTCTTCCTGAGAGTAGAAGCACTGAGTACATGAGGAGGAACTATCCGAAAGGAGATTACATCAAAATGAATGAGCTTTTTGCAGTTATTGACTGGAGAACCTTATTTTACAACAAATCTGTACAAGAAATGTATGACATCTTTTGTGAGAAATATGGGAAGATAGTAGATTGCTGCATACCTGTCACCAAAGTAGGTGTAATTCATGCCAGAGAGAAATGGTTCGATAATGGGTGTAAAAGAGCTAAGGAGTGGAGAGACAAATGCTGGAAAAGGTACAGGAGGAGAAAAAACATAAATGCCTGGCAAACCTAAAAAAGAGCAAGAAATGACTACCTAAGTAAAAGGAGAGAGGCAGAGAGAGACTATGAGAGGGACATCACCAGGAAGGCTAAAGAAAATCCCAAGCTTTTCCACAGCTTTATCAGAGGAAAACTGAAGGTAAAAGAACAGGTTTTAAGGCTAAAGAGAGCGGATGGAAGCATCACTGAGACGGATGAAGAGATCTGCAAAGAACTGAAAAAGGAGATTCAGTCAGTATTTACAGTAGAAAATACCCCACCCCCTCAGATTGCAGTGATAGAAGCTCAAGGGCCGGTATTAGAGTACATCAACCTTACAGCCACAGAGTTATGCAAAGCGCTGATGGATTTAGATGTTCATAAAGCTACAGGTCCTGATGACATATCCCCTCATGTGCTTAAAAAATGTGCAAACACAATATCAGTGGCACTAAGTATCATATTTAAGGAGTCACTGGAGTCGGGGGAGATTCCAAGATGCTGGAAACAAGCAAATGTGATACCTATCTTCAAAAAGGGAAGGAGGGATACGGCTCTGAACTATAGACCAGTTTCCTTGACCAGCATAGTTTGCAAAGTTATGGAGAAACTACTAAGGAAACATATCTCTCTTCACTTGGAATCCTTCAACATTTTGTCAGTGAGGCAACATGGCTTCAGAGAAGGTAGATCAACAGTAACAAACTTATTAGAATTTTATGATGAGGTAAGCCAAATCTTACAGGAAAGAGAGGGCTGTGCAGATTGCATATTCCTAGACTTCCAGAAAGCGTTTGACACTGTTCCACATGGGAGACTTATTAGGAAGCTGCAATCAATGGCTAGAATAGGTGGAAATGTTTTGGAATGGATAAAAACTTACTTTGAAGGAAGGGAACAGAGGGTTAGAGTAAGACACTCAGTGTCTGAATGGAGAAGAGTTAGTAGTGGAGTTTCACTGGGTTCAGTTTTAGGGCCACTTTTGTTCCTTGTATATGTAAATGACCTACCAGAGTCTGTAAATTCATTCATGAATATGTTTGCAGATGATGCAAAGATTGTGAAGCAAGTAAAAAACGAGAACAATGGTAGAGAACTTCAGGAGGATCTAAATAATCTGCATGAGTGGTCAGAAAAGTGGCTAATGAAATTCAATACTTCAAAATGTAAGGTAATGAGAATGGGTACAAGTGCAAGAAGGCCCAAGCTTGACTACTCGGTGGCTGGAGTACAACTTCAAGAGACAGAAAATGAGAGAGATTTAGGAGTAAACATACTGGCAGATTTGTCTCCAGAAATACATATATATGGCATAGTATGGGCAGCATATGCATTCTTATCAAATGTAAGGGTAGCCTTCAGGCACATGGACAAGGAAATGTTCATAAATATTTATGTAACCTATGTGAGGCCAAAACTCGAATATGCAGCCCCCTTTTGGAATCCGCACTTGAAAAAGCACATAGCTAAGCTTGAAAAAGTTCAAAGACATACCACGA
>JAXCGZ010018888.1:120000-122500 GCA_037179515.1 Halocaridina rubra
GAAGTTCTCTACCATTGTTCTCGTTTTTTACTTTCTTCACAATCTTTGCATCATCTGCAAACATATTCATGAATGAATTTACAGACTCTGGTAGGTCATTTACATATACAAGGAACAAAAGTGGCCCTAAAACTGAACCCTGTGGAACTCCACTACTAACTCTTCTCCATTCAGACACTGAGTGTCTTACTCTAACCCTCTGTTCCCTTCCTTCTAAGTAAGTTTTTATCCATTCCAAAACATTTCCACCTATTCTAGCCATTGATTGCAGCTTCCTAATAAGTCTCCCATGTGGAACAGTGTCAAACGCTTTCTGGAAGTCTAGGAATATGCAATCTGCCCAGCCCTCTCTTTCCTGTAAGATTTGGCTTACCTCATCATAAAATTCTAATAAGTTTGTTACTGTTGATCTACCTTCTCTGAAGCCATGTTGCCTCACTGACAAAAAGTTGAAGGATTCCAAGTGAAGAGAGATATGTTTCCTTAGTAGTTTCTCCATAACTTTGCAAACTATGCTGGTCAAGGAAACTGGTCTATAGTTCAGAGCCGTATCCCTCCTTCCCTTTTTGAAGATAGGTATCACATTTGCTTGTTTCCAGCATCTTGGAACCTCCCCCGACTCCAGTGACTCCTTAAATATGATACTTAGTGCCACTGATATTGTGTTTGCGCATTTTTTAAGCATATGAGGGGATATGTTATCGGGACCTGTAGCTTTATGAACATCTAAATCCATCAGCGCTTTGCACACCTCTGTGGCTGTAAGGTTGATGTTCTCTAATACAGGCCCTTGAGCTTCTATCACTGCAATCTGAGGGGGTGGGGTATTTTCTACTGTAAATACTGACTGAAACTCCTTGTTCAATTCTTTGCAGATCTCTTCATCAGTCTCAGTGATGCTTCCATCCGCTCTCTTTAGCCTTAAAACCTGTTCTTTTACCTTCATTTTTCTTCTGATAAAGCTGTGGATAAGCTTGGGATTTTCTTTAGCCTTCCTGGTGATGTCCCTCTCATAGTCTCTCTCTGCCTCTCTCCTTTTACTTAGGTAGTCATTTCTTGCTCTTTTGTAGGTTTGCCAGGCATTTATGTTTTTTCTCCTCCTATACCTTTTCCAGCATTTGTCTCTCCACTCCTTAGCTCTTTTACACCCATTATCGAACCATTTCTCTCTGGCATGAATTACACCTACTTTGGTGACAGGTATGCAGCAATCTACTATCTTCCCATATTTCTCACAAAAGATGTCATACATTTCTTGTACAGATTTGTTGTAAAATAAGGTTCTCCAGTCAATAACTGCAAAAAGCTCATTCATTTTGATGTAATCTCCTTTTCGATAGTTCCTCCTCATGTCCTCAGTACCTCTACTCTCAGGAGGAATATCTTCAATGATATACTCCATCAACAACACACAGTGGTCACTCTTTCCAATTGGTGGTTCATACTCAATTTTTTCAATATCCAACACATTATCTGTGAACACTAGATCAAGTAGTGATGGCTCATCCCCACCCCTGGCCCTTGTTGGTTCCATTACATGTTGGTGTAGGAAATTCCCTTGTACGCAATCTAGGAATCTTGCCCAGAATGAGAGTTCCTCACCACAGTGTGGGTCAAGATTTATCCAATCTATCTCTTTATGATTAAAGTCTCCCATAATCAAAATCCTACATTTTTTTTCCCGTGCCATGTTAACAACTGAGTATATGACTTCAATAGTACCTATATGACTTTCCTCATAAACTTCAAGCCTATTTTGGTTCCTTGGTGGGTTGTATACAACAGTTATTATAATGCTCTCTGACCCAGTATTTATGCGAGCAACAAGAAATTCCTTGAACTCACTTTCTATAGCCAAGTTTATTTCTTCGACTTGAATCCTTTCACTTATGAGCAGTATATATATATATATATATATATATATATATATATATATATATATATATATATATATATATATATATATATATATATATATATATATATATGTATATGTGTATGTATATATATATATATAATATATATATATATATATATATATATATATATATATATATATATATATATATATATATATATATATATATATATATATATATATATATATATATATATATATATATATATATATATATATATGTATATGTGTATGTATATATATATATATATATATATATATATATATATATATATATATATATATATATATATATATATATATATATATATATATATATATATATATATATATATATATATATATATATATATATATATATATATATATATATATATATATATATATATATATATATATATATATACATATATATATATATATATATATATATATATATATATATATATATATATATATATATATATATATATATATATATATATATATATATATATATATATATATATATATATATATATATATATATATATATATATATATATATATATATATATATATATATATATATATATATATATA
>JAXCGZ010018888.1:125000-127500 GCA_037179515.1 Halocaridina rubra
ACATTACAACAAGAGAAATAATTGATATGAAGGTAGTCAAATGTATAATAAGAAGTGAATATTTGCATAAGAGAAGCAGTGCCTGCTTGTACATGTCCCCATGATCTGTTATTGGCATATAAAAATGAACAGATCATTTCTCTCCCTCTGAATTAGAAATTAGGATAGGGTCCCACTGAAAGTTGTTTGGTGATATGAAGAAAGTATTTGGGTGGTTAGCTGATTTTCACAGATTCTAATTCATATTACCTACTTTGAATGGCCTTACTGGATGCGACAGCTTGGTTTTTGCAATTCCTTTTCGTCAGATAGAGTAAATCGTTAAGTAAGCCTATTCTAATTCATCTGCTCGAATGACAACTGCCCATTGGACAACTGCCCGAATACCAACTGCCCGACGGACAACTGCTCGATAGCGACTATTGCCACCTGGAAATTACTCGAATGTTTTTATATAACTTAACCTAAACTAACCTAACCTACGGCAATTATTCCTATCGGGAAATTGTCTATCAAACAGATATCCTTATTGGGAAATTGTCCGTCGTGCACTTGACAGTCGGGGAATTTTTCTTCTGGAATTTGACAATCGGTCAGTTGAAATGTCGGGCAATTGTCTTTCGGGCATCCGACAGTCGGGCAGGTTTAATCTTTACCTCACTCCTTTCCTGAATTTCTCTCCCGCAAACACCACGAGTTTGTCCTTTTTGCATCTGTCACTCGGCTTTATTCGAATTTTCGGACACGTTATTGACACGTATGCCTCGCTGTCTGTCTACGAAAAGAGTAAGAGAGAGATACAAAAAAGTCTACATCTGAAATTAATCAAGGAATATGAATGAATATCCCTCGAAAACTCTCTGAGGTATTTTGTTTCTCGAGATTAATATTATATTCATTGACTTAGCCCAAGTGCTTTTCTTATTGGAATTCTTAGTATTACTGTGTGGGCGTGCTTTAGTGGTGAGTGTAGAAATGGATACTTTTTCAATAGCTTCTCTATCAAAATATTAATTATTAATTTTTTTTTAACTAACCTTGAAAATCCATCTCTTTCTTGAGTTTTCTGGATAATTCCCCGGATGGTTATCGCTCGTTAACAGGTATTTATCACCAACTGAGCAATGATGAATTCCTGGACCTATTTTGGTAAATAAATAAGTAAATAAATATTCGAGTATATATATCCACACACACACACACATACGTACACACATACACACACACACTCATATAAATATATATATATATATATATATATATATATATATATATATATATATATATATATATATATATATATATATATATATATATATATATATATATATATATATATATATATATATATATATATATATATATATACTATATATATATATATATATATATATATATATATATATATATATATATATATATATATATATATATATATATATATATATATATATACATATATATATATATATATATATATATATATATATATATATATATATATATATATATATATATATATATATATATATATATATATATATATATGTATATATATATATATATACAAATGTACTTTTACACACACACATATATATATATATATATATATATATATATATATATATATATATATATATATATATATATATATATATATATATATATATATATATATATATATAAATATATATATATATATATATATATATATATATATATATATATATATATATATATATATATATATATATATGTGTGTGTGTGTGAGCAGTATTCTAAGCAGGGACGGATAAGAACTTTATAAATTTTAAGTAAATGTAAGGTGGAGAGGTAATGAGGAAAACGAAGCAGGACCCTCAATTATTTGGAAGCAAATCTAGAAATTTGGATTATGTGATTCCTCCAAGACAAGTTAGAGGCTATATGGATTCCTAATGTATAATTAGAATTAAGAGAGCAAATTTCGTTAATTTCGAAGACAATGGGACTATCAGGAGGAGAAGAAGATAAAGAGATAGCCAGAAACTGTGTCTTGAAGGCATTAAATTTAACTAAATTTTGGGTGCCCCACTCAGACACCCTCTGCAAATTGAAGGTGAGAGTATAAGACAGAGTGATACAAGACTGATTACGAGTACCAGATGAAAGTTGTGAAGAAAAGGCAGAGGAAAAGTGAAGGGTAGAATCATTGGCAAGGGCGTGAAGAAGAGAGGAAGATGTGGACTAAAGATGATCGTTGAAGAAGAGAGGAAGATGGGGATTGAAGAAGATCGTTGATGAAGAGAAGGAACAGAGTAGGTAAAAGAACAGAGCCCTGTGGAACATCACTGGTAACAGGGAATGGGTTAGATGTTGCACAGTCAACAACTACAGGTATAAAACGGTCAGAAAGAGAACTGGAAATTCTAGAACAGAGAAAAGGGGCTAAGGCATAGGTAGGGAGAATGGCCAACTGAGCCTTGTGCCACAATCAGTCAAAAGCTTAGACATATCAATG
>JAXCGZ010018888.1:135000-150000 GCA_037179515.1 Halocaridina rubra
AGTACTCTAACTTGAACATTTGCTTAGTATCAGCCAAAATGGCCTATGTAATGACAATGGGAAATTCTGCTAACATTTGAGGAAGTGTGAATATAATTTTCGTAAAATATTTTTACATTTCTTCTCATCTAAACATTCATCATTATCTGTGGATAATGAAATCATAGACGTAAGTAAATGAAGTGTTTTGTGTCTAGGACTAGAGGGGTTGTATATGCAGAATATATGATACGTATTCAACTTATAACTCTAACCCAGCCACTGAGGGGGGCAAGCCAGCCTCAACTTGGTGCCGGTCCCAAGCCGGGTAAATGGGAGGGTTGGCGGCAGGAAGGGCATCCGGCCATAAAATTTTTGCCAAACCAAAATATGGCCAGTGCAGATAACTGGCCAGAAACATCGACCCCACATAAAAGTGGGAAAAGATGTAGACGAAGAAGAAGAAGAAGAAGAAGAAGATTCAACTTATAACTCTAGAGTTAACTCAATATGCCCAGTTTGATCTAAATTGCATCATTTAGGAGGTATTTTTTCCGAAGAGCTTGGAATAAAGAAAAAAAATAACGAATATGTGAGCGCATATGGCCATGGCAATTAAAGAAATGAGGAAGAAAGAGAACAATTTTGAATGAAGTTGAACGATTGTGTGGAAGACTCACGAATGAATATGAATGTGGTGTTGATGGGATATTTGAATGCTAGAGTAGGGAATGAAGCAAGTGGATGGTGTAAATGGGAAGTATGGAGTACTTCGTAGGAATGAGAGTGGAGAAAAGGTGGTAGACATGTGTATTGAGAGAGAGATGTTGGTTGTCAATACATTATTTAAAAAGAAGGATCTGTACAACTTAACGTGGGTCAAAGTAGATATTGGAAGAGTAGTGGACAGAACACTAATGGATTAGGTTGTGGTGAACATGAGGGTGATTGGAAGAGTATTGGATGCGAATGTACCGAGAGGAGCTAGTGGTGGAAAATAGAGTGAGAGTAGGAGAATAGTGGAGAAAGAGGAGATGCAAGAGAGGAAGAGAGGTGCTAATAGGAAGTGAATTGAATAAAAGTGAGAAAGATTTTGAGTATATGGCTAGTCTGAGGAATGTGTGAAATGTAGTGAAAGAGAAAGCACAGGAGGGAGTGGAAGAAGAATGGAGTTATTTCAAGGGGGGAGTTATGAAGAGTGTAGTAGAGGCAGTATGTGCAAGGAGGCTAACAACAGATGGAAATGTAAAAGAAAGGTAGTGAATGTGGAATGAGAAGGTGAGTACTATAGTGGCTGAATAAAAAGACACATATGAGGCATGTTTGCTAATAGGTAATGAAGAAGCATATGAAAGTCAATATGCAAAGATGAGGTCAGAGAAGAGCGTGATGAAGCATGCAAAGAGAGAATCAGATGAAAGGTGGGGTAGGAGCTTCTCTGAGAACTTTGAAAGGAATAAAAAAATGTTTTGGAAAGAAGTGAAAGAGTGCAAAACGGTGACTCTGGTGGGGAGGAAAGGGTGAAAGAAGCAGATAGACAATTGCTAGTAGATGAAATAAAGGTGAGAGAGAGATGGGCTGAGTATATCAAGGAACTGCTGATTGAGGAAAATGACAGAGAGGCAGAAATTGTGGCTGTGGGAAATGAATGGAGAAAGCAAATGATGGGTGATGAGAACAATAGAGAAACAACAAAAGTGGGGGTACATTTGGCAATGAGAGCAATAGAAGCATTTAAAGCACCAGGGATAGATGAGCATTATGTAGAATGCTTGTCAAAAGGTGAAGAGGCAGTAGTAGAATGGATGGTTAGGTTGTTGAATGCATGTTTTAGGAAAGGGAGGGTCCCAGTTGACTGAAGGAGTACATATATAGTTCCACTTTATAAAAGGAAAGGCTTGGAATGACCTGTATGCCTAACGTCTGGTCTATATAGCCTTATAGCAGGCAAGGTCATACCAAGGATTAGAGGGAGAGTAGTTTTAATAGAGGAATAAATGAACCCCTTCATGCCATAGGTTATGATCACAACAGCTTTTTGGGCTACTTGATCTGGGTTTTAGATTCGAAAACAGTGGTCATCCCATGGAGAATAAAGGAGAAATTTACTTTAGAGGAATTAGTTGAGTGTAGTTGGTAAGGCATATGGAAGAGTGTTAATCAAGAGAATTAGGGAAGGTACAGAGAGATTGATTGGGGAAGAGTAGTGTGGGTTAAGGATAGGAAGAGGATGTGTGGATTAGATGTTTGAGTTAGACAGGTGTGTGAGAAGTTCTTAGAGAGTGGTAGGGACACTTTATGGATTTAAAAAAAAAAAAAAGCATATGACCGGGTTGATAGAGATGAGTTGTGGAGTGTGCCGCACTATATGGAATAAGTGGATGTTTGTTAAATGTGGTGAAGGGCTTTTACATGAATAGTAGAGAATGTGTGAGGGTCTAGAATGGTATCAGTTATTGGCTTGGGGTGAGTGTAGGGTTACATCAAGGTTGTGTAATGTTGCCATGGTTGCATAATGTGTATATGGATGGAGTGGTAAGGGATGTAATTGAAAGGGTATTATACAGAGGCTTAGAATTCGTAGGTGAGAATAGAAGGTTATGGAAATTGAATCAATTGCTACTTGCGAATGACACAATACTGGTGTCTGATACTGAGAATGAACAGAATCATTTGGTGACTGATTTTGATAGGTTGTGTGAAAGGATTAAGTTGCATGTGAATATTGGTAAAAGTAAAGTTATGAGATGCATGAGGAGTGTTAATGTTGGCAGACTGAATGTAGGAGTGAATAGGGAGTTGCTTGATGAAGTTGAGGGTTTTAAGTATCTGAGGTTGCATGAATGAGTGGATGCAGAAGTTAGTCATAGAGTGAAGGAAGCGAGTAAATATCTAGGTGGGATGAAAAATGTGATGAGAAATAGGTATTTGGGAATTAATGCAAAGAGAACAATATATGATAGTGTGATAGTGCCGACAGCATTGCAATGAACAGAGACTGGGAATGCAAAAGAGAATAAAGAGAACAAGTTAAATGTTATGGAGATGATGTATTTGAGAAGTATGATTGCTGTATCTAGAATAGATACAGTAAGAAATGAGAATGTCAGGCAGAGAAGGGGTGTTGAAAGGATGCCGTCAGATTAGGTAGATCACAGATTATTGAGTTGGTTTGGACACTTGGAAAGGATGAGTGATGAACAAATAGCGAAGAGAGTGTGGAGTGAGGAAGTTGTTGAAGTTAGGTCAAGAGGGAGACCTAGAATGAGATGCATGGATGGCGTGAAGAGGGCAGTGGAAGAAAGTGTGGAAAAGATAGGAATGAATGGAAGATTTCCTATAGGTAGCACGGGATAATGGGTTTTCTCGCACCTGCTAACTAAGTGAAGTGTGATGGACGGGTGTCAGGGGAGTTGCCATGTGATGAAGCGGTGGGTGTAAACCAGCTGCGGCTGTCTGGTCTCACTGCAGAATTTCCTTGCCTATCACCTTGTGGGTGACCCAATTAGGGTGGTAGGGGAGGAAATTTGGCAACCAAATATCCCCAAGGAGCTAAGAGGGGTGGCTGAGGCATGTGTGAATTATAGTGAATGCAAGTTTATTGGCCGGCCACCCCCCTACAAGAGGGAATGGGGCCAGGTATATATATTTATGATAACATAACTGTGAAACATAAATCTTAGTAGATCATGGCTAACTGAACAGAGTAATTAAATTTTGTATTATATATTCATAATAATTTTTTCTGTTTTTCTCTCTAACTTATATTCTAGAGGATTCTTCTTAATGGTGTTGCCAAAATTCAAAACATAGAATTCCTTACAGTGAGATTCATTCTGCTCTCAAGCATTCACCTAACTTGGTTTCTTTTATGCACCAAATTTTCAAACTTTGAAAAAGTTGGCAAAAGTTTTTCAGACTGGTGTATCTTTTCAAATAAGTTACTCCATAGGCAACAGTTTCGTTAACTGTAATATTTTACGAAAGTTTAATTTCACGTCTTTTATCAATGCCCAAAGGGATTTGATGACTGATCATATTATGTTGATTATCTTATATTCAAATTTATAAATGCAATGCAGTACACTGTCATATTGACTAATACCTCCTCACATAACATTGATATTAGTGTCTTTATGTATGTAATGCTTAAAAAAAAGTAAATTACAATAGATATCATGACTAAAGCTCTAAATAAGCTTCTTTTGAAACTAGTCATATAATCATTATTAGATTTAATCCCGATTGAATAGAGAAAGAAATGAGGCCCTCTTGAGAAAAGTAAGAAAATCAAAATTAGAAGCAAGAGTAAGATCGGTGATAAGTCTGATGCCCTAATTTTCAACCCTATCAAGGAGATTATTGTAAGAAGTGCCTCAGAAGTGAGAACAATATTCTAAGCATGGACAGATAAGATCTTTGCAGATTTTTGGTTACTGAGATATGGAAAAGTAATGATGATAGCAAAGAGAAACAAGTCACCAGTGGATCGTACGGATCATGCCTTGCAGAAGGCCTCCTGCAGATCAAAAGTAAGCGAGTTAGATACAAGATGTTTCCAGAAATGAGAGCTGCACAAAATTTTGAATATTTTAGCCATAACAGAAGTTAAGACATTTGATCGGCAGTTAAAAGATATAGAATGATCACCCTTCTTAGGAACTGGTAGAACTACAGCATGCTTCTAAGATGAAGGAAATATACTGGTTAAGAGAATGAGGTGTAAATGATGGCAATTTACAGGAGCCAGTTAATATGCAAAATCCTTAAGGAATCTTGCAGGGGTAGCATGTACTCCAGATGCCTTATTCGTCTTCAGAGGGCAAATAATTCTACAAACTTAGCATGTAAAACGAATAGGGGACAGCATAGTTAGAAGGGGTAATGTTAAAAGGTCAATCGCTTACAAAAGAGCTGGTGTTGATAACCATAGAAAGTGATATTGTCAGTGGGAGAGCAAGCTATAGAACCGTTAGACCGAATAAGAGGGGAAAGCTAGAGTTACAGAGGCTTCTGGAGAGCTACAGAGGCTTTTGGAGAGCTTTTAGACTAGGAAAGAAATACATTTAAGTGGGAGAAGTGATCAGGACTTCAATTCTATTTCTAAAATAGAACATTTTAGACCTTGAATCTGAACAGAGTCAGCAATTCATAGCTGCAAAATCAGTGGAAGAGGCTTGATATGGCTGGTATGCGTGTTTCCTTGCCTCAGAAACCACTGAACAGAGACAGTCAAAGCCAGGGTTAAAGAAGAAAAATGTTACAATAACGGAGGGCATGTGCATTTTCATTCCTGAGGTTATGATCTTAGAAGATTTTTAGGCTAGAGGATCAGGTTATTTTCCCATGGAGAATCAAAGAGGAAATTGCGCAAATCATCGAGTTGGGTACGCTCGTAATGCCAAACACTTCACTGGGTACAAGGAATCGTTGGAGGGGGAGTGAGAATAGTAAAACTGGAGATCGGAGAGTTTCAGAATCACCAAGAGAAGGGATTTTTTTTTTTTTTATGAGTGTGATACCGGGAAAGGATGAAACTGCCTTCATCAATAAAGGTCCGGGCACGAGAAAATTCCAAGACGAAGGAAAAGACAAAGGTTAAGAACAAGGCAGAGATGAGGTAATGTCACACAAAGGAAATCGACAGAGAGAAAAAACATTCAAAGTACAGTGGACCCTGAGATATGGAGGACTAGGCACTGAGATGACAATAGATCTGCTTTTTGAAGGATGAAAGGACATAAGAATAGGAAAGACAGAAGGAGGAAGAGAGTTCCAGAAGCAGTCACTGCACCGACCAATCCGCGAGCTACAAATCTCCACACAGTACCTGTGAGATGAAGCCGCTTGGCGAGTGTTACGCGGCCTCGGCAGTGGGGAAGGGATGCAACTCGCCAGCTCATCAGAGCAGCGATGGAAGTAGTAGCGATAGAAAAGAGAAAGGGAAGATACCTTACGGCAAAGAGAGAGAGAGAATCCAGATTAGAAGTAAGAGAAGGATCATTAATAAGTCTGATTGCTGTAGATTCAACCCTATCAAGAAGATAAGTAAAAGAAGAAGCACCCCAGATGTGTGAGCAGTACTCTAAGCAGGGACGGATAAGAGATTTGTAAAGTTTAAATAACTGCAAAGAGAAAAAGTAATGACGGAAACGAAACAAAACTCCCAATTTTTTGGATGAATATTTAGAAATTTGGATTATGTGATTCCCCCAAGACAAGTTAGAGGCTATATGGATTCCGAATAGGTTGATAGAGTTAAGAGGGTAAATTTCATTAGAGTAGAAAACAATAGGGTTATCAGGAGGAGAAGAAGATAAAGAGATAGTCAGAAACTATATCTTGGAGGCATTGAATTTAACTAAATATTGAGTGCCCCACTCAAATACTCTCTGCAAATTGGAGTTGAGAGTAGAAGAAAGAGTGATACTAGACTGATTACGAGCAACAGATGAAAAGTTGTGAAGAAAAGGCAGAGGAAAAGTGAGAGGTAGAATCATAAACAAAGGCATGAAGAAGAGAGAA
Organism: Halocaridina rubra; assembly: GCA_037179515.1. Lineage (NCBI taxonomy): Eukaryota > Metazoa > Arthropoda > Malacostraca > Decapoda > Atyidae > Halocaridina > Halocaridina rubra. The sequence goes on from JAXCGZ010018888.1 coordinate 141,505, forward strand.
AGATGGGGATTGTAGATCATTGATGAGGAGAAGGAACAGAGTAGGTGAAAGAACAGAGCCATTTGGAACACCACTGGTAACAGAGAAAGGACTAGATGTCGCACCATCAACAACTACAGATATAAAAAGGTCAGTAAGAAAACTGGAAATCAGAGAACAGAAAGAAGGGGTAAAGCCATAGGCAGGGAGTTTGGTCAACAGACCCTTGTGCCAGATTCTGTCAAAAGCCTTAAAGATATCAAGGGCGACGACAAAGGATTCCCCATAGTTCCTCAGAGAAGATGACCCTACATGAGTAAGATAGGATAGGAGGTCACCAGTGGATCTTGCCTTGCGGAAGCAGTACTGGTGATCCGAGATAAGTGAGTTAGATTCAAGCCATTTCAAGAAGTGAGCATAGAGCAAAGTTTCAAAAACTTTAGCAATAGAGGAGGCTAGGGCAATAGGTCGGTAGTTTGAAGGAATAGACCAGTCACCTTTCTTAGGAACAGGTTGAACTAGAGCATGCTTCCAAGATGAAGGATAGATACTGGTTGTCAAAATGAGGCAATAAAGATGGCAAAGCACGGGAGCTAGTTCATCTGCAACTTTCCTTCTTATAAATGAAGCCTTAGACCTTTGAATCTGAGCAGTACAGCGATTCCTAGCTACAGTAAAAGCAGAGAGACTTAAATCGGAAGGAGAGGCTTGGTAAGATCAGTGTGCCTGATTCCTGGCCTGGATAGCCATGGAGCTGGCACGGTAAAACCAAGGTTTAGGGGAGAGAAAGTCTTTGTAGAAGAGGGGATGTACGCCTCTATTCCTGCGGTCATGATCTCGGCAACATCTAAAGTTTTTTTTTTTTTTAAAAACCTTTATTTCCATTTCATTACAATGGGTATTCGTCAGCCAGGGCAAGCCCCCCCCCACTGTGATGTCCAACCACAGCAGTTCCTGCCAGTAAACAGCTTAAACTCTCGGTCTTGGACGGGGACCGATCTTTCGACCTCGTGAATGCGAAGCCAGCGCGTTACCACTGTACTAGGGTTGCGGGACCGAAAGCAGTAGTCATCCCATGGGAAGTCAAAGAGAAAGTTATGCAAATTTTCATGTTGGGTATGCTCAAAGTGCCAAAGGCAGTGCTGAGTAGGAGGGATTGGTGGAGGGGGAGCAAAAATGGAAAAGACTGAGATCATAGAGTGGTCAGATTTACCAAGAGGGGAAAGCACAGAATTGGTGTAGTTTGAAGGGTTAGAAGTAAAATATAGATCAAGAGTGTTTGCAGTATGTTCGTGATGACCAGGAACGTGAGTAGAATGTTTGATAATTTGCTCCAAATCATGAGTAATAGAGAAAGGGCCTCACTTCCTTCCACATCAGTGTGAGAAGAATGAAGCCACTCACTGTAGTGTACATTGAAGTCTCCAATGTAGAGAACTTTGGCACATGGGTGAGTAGATAGCAAGGACTCATGGAACGAGGACAGATATTCAAAGAAAGACACAAACTCGGTGGAGTTTGGAGAACAGTAGCAGATGCAAAGGAAGATAGTGGAGAGAAAGACTTTTAGAGAGAGGACATCAAAGTCAGGAGACTCAAGGTCAATGAGCCTCGCAGTAGGAGTGTTAGTGTTGCAGCAGGCATAGACCCCACCTTAGGAAGGAAAACGAGTATGCTGATTATAGTGGGAGATTTGAAATGGTTCAGTGGAAGCATGTATAGATAGACAGATGGGTTTTAGATAGGAGGAGGAGGTTTGGGAGGAAAGTGCCCAAGTGTTGTTCCACAGACGAAAGATTAGAGTTCAGCCCACAAATGTTAGAATAGTGAAGAGTGAAAGAAGCAGATCTATTAGGAGGTGCAAGGTTAAGGGCAGATCCATTACTACCACCAGGCTTGTCTGCTCTCAAGTCAATAGTGGAGTCAACATGATCCCCGGAGACTCTTCGCACCCTTCTATGCTGGGTACTGGGGACCATTTAGCTGTGGACCTTCCACAAATAATAACAAATGTGAGGAAAAAAGAAAGAAAAAGTCAGATGTGCAGAATGTTGTGACTTGTCAAATGTAATGGAATAGCAAGAGATGTGTAATGAATACGCCAGAATATTCAGTGTAGATGTAGGCATTCGAAAAGAACCATCCTGAAGGAAGACTCAACCCGGAACTGTCTGGACCAATCCTAGTTGTATACTAATACCTTCAGTCGAAGTCTTTCAACTGGTGGCTTGTGCCATGGCCAACCTACTACATATGCAGAATATTAAAAATGTTTAGGGTTATAGGCAACGAAAAGAATGTTAGCTGCATGGTAGTGCTGATTAAGAACACGTGTAGGATGCTTTTCTATGAGTAACAGAAAAGCAAGGATCTCATTTCCCCCATATCAGTGTGGGAGGAGTGAAGTCACTCTCTATGGTGCACATCGACGTCTCCATTGTAGAGAACTTCAGTATGTTGGTTAGAAGACAGCAAGGGCTGGAATTAGTGGAATTAGGAGAGCAATAGCAAAAACAATAATATTTTGTGAGAACGGAAAGAAATGTATTCAGTTAGGGTAACTTAAAATAATGAAATGAGAATGGTGGTCATAGTGAGAGATTTAAAGCATGACTCAGGGATTCACAACCAGTCAGTTATTTTCAGAGAGAAGGAGTAGGTTAGGGAGAGACATACCGAATTGCTTTAGCACAAAGAACAGATTGCATTTCAGCCTTCAGATGTTGGAAAAGTTCCTAGGAAATGAAACATATATAGGGAGCTGCAAGGTTGAGGATAAAATTCACGCCTATAGTGGAGTAAACAAAATCTCGAATATAAATAATATCCTTCGTTGCTAGGTACTTTTGGCCATGAATTGTGCACCTTCCATAAATATGATAATGATGAATGAAAGCAAAGATTGAAATATTATGACTCATCAGATGTGAAGGGATAGTAAAAAATTGTGGAACAAATACACCAGAATATTCGGTGCCGATGTAGTTACTGGAGAGGAGTCGTAACTGAAGTAAGACTTTAATAAAGTCTTCCTGGCCAGTCCTATGTAAGCCTATAAGACCTTCAATTGTAGTATTGCAATGGTTGACTGGTGCCATGGGCTAGCCTCCTGTTATTAATATTAATACTAACATTTTTCTCTTTTAACTAGGAATTAATTTACCAAAGTCGTTTTGAAATTTCTTACTGCTAGTGTAATCAAAGACAGTATCAAGTAGTCCACCATAAATAACACACTCCTGCAAGTTACCCTTCAATTTCACTGAAACCCAGAATTTTAAGATGGCAAAATATGCTTCTTGGATTATTTGTGCTTTATATTTAGGTGACCTGACTAAATTTCACTAGGAGAAGATATGACATTTGTCACTATTATCTTGCTTATTGGACTACTGGAATGATAGTTTTCAAGCCTCTCTGAAATTTATTATCTAATTTTTCCTTCTACAGTCACTGGACAATTCTCAAGATGATATATATATAATAATTCACCTCAGTAATTTGCAATATTGTTGCCTTCAAGAAAATTCCCATAATGGATGACATGTCTCTTACCTCGTGTTGAGGAGTATTCTCTGTTGTGATGTCATTGGAGATTCATCTCTATTTTGTGACAAAATGGAAGCAGTTTGAGTTGGCCTATGGCACCAGCTGCCCGATGCAATACTAAGCTGAAGGTTTTTGGAGGTAATTTTACTATCCAAGGGGTATTGATGTTAAGCCCTTCTTCATTTATGCTTTTCACCTATGCCTACTTCTACTCCAAATGTTATGGAGTATTTGTTGCACATTTCTCACTATTCCCTCACATTTTACAAGTCAGAAGACTCCCATCTCTGCTTCTTTTTGCTTTCTGTTTTCTATATTTTCTCATCATTACTATATTCAAGGAAGTCTAACAACTCATGGCCCCCAGTACCCAGAGATATTGCTGACTCCACAATTAGCAGGAGAGTAGACGTGCCTGCTGGTAGTAATGGTTCTTCCCAGAAGTTTGCACCTCCCAAAAGATTTTTTCTTTAATTATACACTTTTCTCGCATTTGGGGTTTGAAATACAATCAATCATCTATGGAACTATTTTTAGCTACATCCCTCCCTAAATTCCTCCTTCTTTGTGAAACTTTGCTGTCTAGCATGCATCCCCTGACCAATTTCAAATCTCTCACTGTAACTTTATGTCTTGATTCCGTGCTTACTGTAACACCAGCACACCTATTACAAGGCTCATGGACCTTGAATCTCGTAATTTCGATTTTTTTTTACTGAAGAACTATCTCTCCACTGCCACTATATACTTGTGCTTCTGTAATGCTCTCCTAACGCCACTGACTTTGTGTCCTTCTTTGTGTATCTTTCCTCCTGCCATAAGTACTTGCTGCATTCTCATCCGCATGTTGAGGTTCCCTACACTGGAGACTTAATTGTTAATCACAGCAAACAGCTTCCTTCTATTTATACTGATGTGGGGGAGGAAGTGAGGCACTTGCTTTTTCTGTCACTCACGATCTGAAGTAAAGTGTCAAACACAGTGCACTCATACCCGAGCACCACGACCTTGTAGCTAGCATTCACTATTAATCGTATAAAGCTATTCATATTTCATACTTTCCTCTTTTGGCAACTCTGACCACTCTTTTATCTCAATTTCAGCCATTATTTCTAACCCACTAACAATCCCTCCTACCTAGGGTCATCTTTGGCACTACGAATATGCCCAACTTGAATATTTGCGTAAATTTCTCCTTTAGTCTCCATGGGATGACCACTGTTTTCGAAGCTTAAACCTTGATCAAGTAGCCCAAAAAGCTGCTGTGATCATAACCTATGGCATGAAGGGGTTCATTTATTCCTCTATTAAAACTACTCTCCCTCTAATCCTTGGTATGGCCTCGCCTGCTATATGGCTATTCAGACCAGAGGTTAGGCATACAGGTCATTCCAAGCCTTTCCTTCTGATTTAACTCATTCTGCTTTTATTGAAGCCAGAAATAGCTGTTTTGTTGAGATTCAAGATCGAATGCTTCCTTTCTCTGAGGAAAAGCTGTTGGCCTGAACTCTTTTGCCATTAATAAATTTATCAAGTCCTTAGCCAAAAATCTCCCTGAAAATTTCTGCATCTCAAGCTTTCCTCCTCTCATTCCTTATAGCGGTTCTATGCCTTATTCTTCCACTGACAAAGACACAATCTTTGTCTCTCAACAATCACCTGTCCCTGGTATTTTACCCCTCTCTAACCCTATGCCTACCCTTATTCCTTCTATATGCAAAGTTCGTATGGTTCTTCGCTCCCTGAAAAGAACAAGGAAGCCTGCAAGGTTCCTTAAGGAGTTTGCAGATGAACTGGCTCCTGTGCCATGCCATCTATTTTGCCTCATTCCCTCATCCAGTATTTATCCTTCATCTTGGAATCACGCTCTAATTCAGGCATTCTTTGAGAAAGTTGATCATGCTATTACTTCGACGGCTGACTAATTGCCTTTACCTCTTGCTATGGCTAAAGTATTCGCTACTTTGTGCAATTCTCATTTCTCGACGCATCTGCAATCTAACACATTTTTTTCTTATCACTAGTACGGGTTCTGAATGACAAGGTCCACCTGTCACCTCCTGTCTTATGTCACTCACATACAGTCATCTTCTTTCAAGAGCTATGGGGAATCCTCTGTCATCTCCCTTGATATTTCCAGGGTTTTTGACAGAGTATGGCACAAGGCTCTATTAGCCAACTCCCTCGTTTTACCTCGTGTTTTTGTTCTCTGATTTCCAGTATTCTTTCTGATCGTTTATATCTGTGGTAGTTGATGGCCTGACATCTAGCTCATTCCCAGTTCCAGTGGAGTTTCAGAAGGTTCTGTTCTTTCACCTTCTCTATTTCTTTTCATCATCAATTATCTTACCTAGTCCCCATCTTTCTCTCTTTTTCATACCTTTGCCGACAATTATTCCTTCTTCTCATGACTTCCGTTTGCTACTCGAATCAATCTTCTATCACTCTTTCAAGTTTCACCTCCAAGTTACATAGAGTATCTGAATGAGGCTCCTAATAGTTAGTTTAGTTTAATGCCTCCAAGAAACAGTTTCTGGCTATTTCATTATCTTCTTTCCTTGTTGAAAACAACAAAATTTATCACTTTAATTTCATTAACATATTAGGCATCCACATGCCTCTAGCTTACCTCAGGAGAATCTCATAATTAAAATTTATAGAATGCATCCATGAAATTGGGAGTTCTGTTTCACTTTCGTAATTACTTTTCCTCTTCCCAATTACTAAAAATCTACATTGGCCTTATCCAACAATGCATAGAATACTGCTCTTACATCTAGGAAGATTCTTCTTATTATACCTCTTTGATAGGAATGAATCTAAAGTTATCTCAATTCTATTTCTCTTGGCCGATAGGTATCATCTCTTTATCTATTTCATTGTACTACTTTCATTGCTGATCTGATGAATTGGCGAGTTGAATCCCTCCCCTGATGGCAAGACCGTCTAACACACACTAAGCCACCCCATTTCACAGGTTCTATGTGGAGATTTGTAGTTATCGAAGTGGTCAGTACTATGACTGGTATTTTTCTTCTTCCATGTTCAGATTGATGCTCTCTTCCTCCTTCTCTATTCCCTAACTCTTATTACAATTCTTTTCTCAATAAACGAATTTATTGTCACCTCAGAGCCTAATCCTGCCATATTTCTAGATCTTCATTCCCTTGTCTATTTTTCTGCTTGCCATGTTCTTATTATTATTCATTCTATTATTGCTGCCCTGTCCTTAAGCTGCAACATTTTCTTCCTCTCAATGTTTTCTTAGTGCCTGGGCTCGATGAAGACAATTTTCTTTGCTCGTCCCGGCGTAACACTAATAATAGATAAGACGTCAGTCAGCCGTTAATTGATGTCCAATTCTCTGTAGCTCCTTTTTATTTTACTTTTTCATCATTTGTGCTTGAAAGAGTTTTTATAAGGAAATGAAAGCCTTTGATGAGAAAGAGAGAGAGAGAGAGAGAGAGAGAGAGAGAGAGAGAGAGAGAGAGAGAGAGAGAGAGAGAGAGAGAGAGAGAGAGTCAAAAAAAGTAAAAAAAAACTTATTCCATCAAAAATGGCTATTACATGATAATTGCTCTATTTACAAATGTAAAATGTCAAAATGCAACATTGAATAGAAATTCCTCTCTGGTACCCAGATAGGTCCCACAAAATTTGCAAAGCACATGATCAAAATATTTACACATTAAAGCAACCAAACGTACACTTCGTCTACCCTTTGCGAGGATAATTATGAGACTAAAATCACTTATTAAGTAGGTGATTTAAAAGATGAGATTTAAAAGAGGGTAATGTTTGGCAGCTTCTTAAGTTTGCGGGTAAAGAGTTCCAAAGTCTCAGGTCCATTACATTTAAGGCTCTTGCTCCAATATCAGTGAAAGTTCTGGGCACAAAAAAAGAATTCTGATATCTGGTGTTGATGTTATTGATACGCACATGATTAACTGTTGGCAATGAGAAGAGCCATTCCGGTAGTATTCCATTATTTATTTGACTTAACCAGTGTAGGACAAAACAGTATTATACATAATATTTGGAGGTATTAGATTTACTATTGCGATGACGAAATTATTATCGTTTAAAATGACGAATATAGTTCTAGGATTAATACTAGTGAATTAGGCAATTGTACTATTGCTTAACAAAGGATTCTCTTATTACTAAGTAAATTATCTTGAGAAATTTGCACATTACCTCGGAGAGTTGCAGCATCGAGAGGCATAACATCAAGGAGACAAACAACAGAGGTGTGATTCTAGCCATGGCATACACCCAAGCACTACACCTCCTCACTGACAAAATTATGAGAAAATACATTTAGTCTCATTAAAATATCTAATTTTACACTGAGTTTCTCCAAATTCAAATACACTGCTATAGTCAACTTATTCATCTTGCATTGAAATTATAAAAATCGTAATCAGCAATGCAGTGTCAGTGTAACAATGCAATCCACCACTAAAAATGATTTTGATTGAATTTTTTTTAGTCAAATTATTACGTGCATAGAGATGACATACATATTATATATATATATATATATATATATATATATATATATATATATATATATATATATATATATATATATATATATATATATATATATATATATATATATATATATATATATATATTTTATATATATATATATATATATATATATATATATATATATATATATATATATATATATATATATATATATATATATATATATATATATATATATATATATATATATATATATATAGTAAGAAAGCCCATCAGTGAAACAAAACTTATAGAACAATGCTATATTTCGGATCCTAACTGGATCCCTTCTCAAGCACAACTGAGAAAAAATAACAAAGAAGGAGGAGACATAAACAAAAGGACTCATGAGACCTGAGGGATTAAAAACTTTTATGATAACAGGACAGGTCTAATCCAAACGAATTATGTCTCCTCCTTCTTTGTTAATTT
>JAXCGZ010018888.1:157500-162500 GCA_037179515.1 Halocaridina rubra
ATATGCTTTATGTTGTCATTGGTCTCAGTGGACTGGGTGATTGCCTGTATAGTGCCCCTATACAAAGGTAAGGGATATATATATATGAATGCAGTAATTTTAGGGGTATAAGTTTGTTGAGTGTGGTAGGAAAAGTGTATTGTAGGATACTGGTTAATAGGATTAGGGATAAGACAGAATATGTGATCACGGAAGTGCAGAGTGGTTTTAGGGGAGGTAGAGGTTGCATAGATCAGATTTTTATAGTTAGGCAGTTATGTGAGAAATATTAAGTAAAGGGTAAGGATGTGTATTTTGCATTTTTGGATCTGGAGAAAGCCTATGATAGAGTTGATAGAGAGGCTATGTGGAATGTTTTGAGATTATATGGAATTAATGGTAAATTGTTGCATGCAGTGAAGAGTTTGCATGAGGGCAGTAGAGCTTGTGTTAGGGTAGGGAATGAAGTGAGTGAGTGGTTTCCAGTTAGTGTGGGACTGAGACAGGGATGTGTGATGTCACCATGGCTGGTCAATTTGTATATTGATGGAGTTGTAAGAGAGGTGAATGAGCAAGTACGTGGTCGAGGTTTGAGAATGGTAGATGGGGATGATAACGAGTGGGAGCTGAATTAGTTGCTGTTTGCAGATGATAATGTGGTGGTGGCAGATTCAGAGGAAAAGCAATGTCAGTTAGTGTCAGAATTTGGAATGGTGTGTGAGAGAAGGAAGTTGTGGGTGAATGTGGGAAAGAGTAATGTTATGAGGTGTACAAGGAATGAGGATGGTGCTGGATTGAATGTTATGTTGAATGGAGAGACACTTGAGGAAGTTAAGCAGTTTAAGTATTTAGGCTCGGTTATAGCTGCAAATGGTGGAGTGGAAGCAGATGTGTGTCACAGAGTGAATGAAGGATGTAAAGTGTTGGGTGCATTGAAAGGAGTGATGAAGAATAGAGGGTTGGAAATGAATGTTAAGAAAGTTTTGTATGAGAAAGTGGTTGTGCCAACTGTGATGTATGGATCAGAGTTATGGGGTATGAAAGTAAGTGAGAGACGGAAACTAAATGTGTTTGAGATGAAATGCCTGAGGAGTATGATTGGTGTATCTCGATTGGATAAGGTTAGGAATGAAGTGGTGAGAGCAAGAACGGGTGTGAGGAGAGAAATTGCAGCCAGAGTAGATATGAATGTTCTGAGATGGTTTGGCCATGTGGAAAGGATGGATGATGAAAGGCTGCTGAAAAAGGTGATGAATGCGAGAGTTGATGGGAGAAATGCTAGAAGGAGGCCTAGGTTTGGATGGATGGATGGAGTAAGGAGAGCCCTGAATGATAGGAGGATGGATGTGAGGGAAGCAAGCGAGCATGCTAGGAATAGGAATGAGTGGCGAGCGATTGTGACGCGGCTCTGATGGGCATCTGCTGTTACCACGGGGCTGCATCTTACAGAGGTAGCCCTGTGGTAGGGGCAGTAGGAGGAGTTGGCAGTTGTGAAGCGACACAGGTTGTGAAAGAGCCGGGAGGATGGGCTGTGGCACTCCAGCAGTGCCATCTGAACGGTCGCTAGCTCCCTCGTCATTGCCCATTAGAGCAAAGTAATCCCCATATTGTTTTCCTTTCTTGATGTCGGCTACCCCCCAATTAAAGGGGGAAACAGCCAAGGTAGATATATATATATATATATATATATATATATATATATATATATATATATATATATATATATATATATATATATATATATATATATATATATATATATATATATATATATATATATATATATATATATATATATATATATATATATATATATATATATATATATATATATATATATATATATATATATATATATATATATATATATATATATATATATATATATATATATATATATATATATATATATATATATATATATATATATATATATATATATATATATATATATATATATATATATATATATATATATATATATATATATATATATATATATATATATATATATATATATATATATATATATATATATATATATATATATATATATATATATATATATATATATATATATATATATATATATATATATATATATATATATATATATATATATATATATATATATATATATATATATATATATATATATATATATATATATATATATATATATATATATATATATATATATATATATGTATATATATATATATATATTTATATATATATATATATATATATATATATATATATATATATATATATATATATATATATATATATATATATATATATATATATATATATATATATATATATATATATATATATATATTATATATATAATATATATATATATATATATATATATATATATATATATATATATATATATATATATATATATATATATATATATATATATATATATATATATATATATATATATGAGTGTGAGACAGGGAAAGGCAAAAACCTGCCCTCATTAATAAATGAACCTGCACGAGAAAACATGAAGACAATGGAAAAGAAAACTATTATGGACAAGGCAGAGATGAGATAATGATACACAAAGGAAAAGGACAGACTGAAATAATAGTCAAAGTACGGAGGACCTATAGATATGGAGGATCAGGGCCCGAGATGACGATTGATTCTCTTTTTGAAGGAGGATAGGTTATAAGAATTTGGAAAGAGAGAATTAAGAAGAGAGTTCCAGAGTCTGGAGGGAGATGGGAAGAAGTAGTAGCTGCACTGACAAATCCGCGAGCTACAATTCTACGCATAGTACCTGTGAGACGAGGACTCTTGGCGAATATTATGCAGCCTTGGCAATGGGGGAGGGATGCATCTTGCCAACTTATCAGAGCAGCAATGGAAGCAGTAGCAATAAAAAAGAGAAACGGATGACACCTTAAGGCGAAGAGAAAGAGAATCCAGTTTAGAAGCAAGGGGAGGATCGTTAATGAGTCTGACTGCCTTACATTCAAACCTATCAAAGAAATAAGCATAAGAAGAAGAACCCCAGATGTGTGAACAGTATTCTAAGCACGGACGGATAGGACCTTTATAGATCTTAAGTAACTATAAAGAGGAAAAGTAAAGACGAAAACAAAACAGAACCCCCAATTATTTGAATGAAGATTTAGAAATTTGGATTATGTGATTCCTCCAAGACAAGTTAGAGTCTGTATGGATTCCTAATATGTTGATAGAATTAAGAGGGTAAATTTCATTTGAGTTGAAGACGATAGGGTTATTAGGAGGAGAAGAAGATAAAGAGATGGCCAAAATCTGTGTTTTGGAGGAATTAAATTTAATTAACTTTTGGGTGCCTCACTCAGATACCCCCCTGCAAGTCACAGGTAAGAGTAGAATAAAGAGTGATGCAAGACTGATTACGAGGAGCAGATGAAGGTTGTGAAGAAAAGGCAGAAGAAAAGCAAAGAATAGAATCGTCGGCAAAGGTGCGAAGAAGAGAGGAAGATGGGGACTATAGAATATCATTGATGAAGAGAAGGAACATAGCAGGTGAAAGAACAGAGCCCTGTGGAACACCACTGATATCAGGGAATGGGCTAAATGTTGTACCATCAACTGCTACATATATACAAGAATCAGATAGAAAACTGGAAATCAGAGAACGAAAAGAAGTGGTAAAGCCATAGGCAGGGAGTTTGGCCAACAGACCCTTGTTCCAGACTCTGTCAAAAGCCTTAAAGATATCAAGGGCGACGACAAATGATTCCCCATAGTTCCTCAGAGATGTTCATACATGAGTAAGATAGGAGAGGACACCAATGGATCTCACCTTGTGAAAGCTGTACTGGTGATTGGAGATAAATGAGTTAGATTCAAAACGTTTCAAGAAGTGAGCATTGAGTAAAATTTCAAAAAAATTTAGCGAAAGAAGAGGTTAGGACAATAGGTCGGTAATTTGAAGGAATAGAGCAGTCACCCTCCTTGGGAACAGGTTGAACTAGATCATGCTTCCGAGATGACGGATAGATACTAGTTGAGAGAATAAGGCCAAAAAGACGGCAAAGCACAGGAGCCAGTTTATCTACAAACTCCTTAAGGAACCTTGCAGGGATACCATCGGGACCAGATGCCTTGTTTGTCTTTAGTTAGCAAAAAACCTTATGAACTTTGCATGAAGATAGAATAAAGGAGGGCATAGAGTTAGAGAGGAGTAAAGATTTAGGGACACGTGCACTGGAATCATTTACGGAAGAGTTGACAGAAAAATGAGAGCCAAAGAGAGTGGCTTTGTCAGTGAGAGAGCAAGCTATAAAACCATCAGAACGAATGAGAGGAGGAAAGCTTGAGTTACAGAAGTTGTTGGAGAGGTTTTTGGCTAAGGACCAGAAACATTTGTCAGTGGGGAAGGAGTTAAGGTCTTCAACTTTCCTTCATATAAAGGAAGCCTTAGAAATTCGAATCTGAGCAGCACAGTGATTTCTAGCTACAATAAAAGTAAAGCGAGTTAAATCAGAAGGAGAGGTTTGGTATGACTGGTGTGCCCGATTCCTAGCTTGAATAGTCATGAGTAGGCATGGTCAAACCAAAGATTATGATTTCGGCAACTTCTAGGGCTGCCTGATAAGGGTTGCATGTCCGAAAGCAGTAATCTTCCTATGGGAAGTCAATAAGGAAATTACGCAAATCTTCATATTGGGTAAGCTCAAAGCGCCAAAGGCGGCATTGAGTAGGAGAGATTGGTGGAGGGGGACCGAAAATGGAAGAAATTGAGGTCACAGAGTGGTTAGATTTACCAAGAGGGGAAAACACAGAATAAGAGTAGTTTGAAGATTTAGAAGTAAGAAACAGGTCAAGAGTTTTGGCTGCATGTTCGTGTCAATTGGGAGCCCGAGGAGGATGTTTGATAATTTGCTCCACATCGTGAGTAATAGAGAAAGCAAGAGCCTCACTTCTTCCCGCATCAGTGTGAGAAGAATTAAGCCACTCACTGTGGTGTACATTGACATCTCCAGTATAGAGAACTTCAGCAA